>JBBPDB010143343.1:0-15041 GCA_037974465.1 Brachypetersius altus
TACTACTACTGCTACTATTACTGCTACTCCTAATATTACTACTACTACTGCCACTATTACTATAGTAGTATTAGCAGTCGTAGTAGGAGTAGTAGTAGCAGTAGTAGTAATTACTACTGCTACTACTCCTACTACTGCTACTACTACTATTACTACTACTGCTACTACTATTCCTATTGCTACTACTACTATTTCTTCTTCTACTACTACTACTGCTACTACTAATACTACTAATACTACCACTTCTACCACTACTACTACTGCTACTACTAATACTACCGCTACTACCACTACTGCTACTGCCACTATTACTACTATTATTACTACTGTTACTACTTCTACTACTGCTACTATTCCTGCTACTACTACTACTACTACTGCTACTACTATTACTTCTACTACATCTACTACTACTACTACTACTCTTATTACTACTACTGCTACCAAGATTGAAAGTGAGTCAATATTATGGATGTCTTGTGAGGTGAGGAACAACATGGGTAAAAGCGTGGGCAGGAGGTCTCATGAAATTGATGAAGAGGATGATCTAAGAGTGTGAGAAGGTGTGCAGATGTGAAGTAGATCAGAAGGAGATCAATTAAAGCATAAATTAAGAAGCTTTCGAGAATCTTTTGGCCTAAAACTAAACCTTGTCATGAGGTGAAACAAGAAAACTGATTTAGTTCAGATTCTTTTGCCAACATCAACATTCCATATAAACACTCAGAGATACGAGAATCTTCACTAGGGAGCTTAATAATAATATTAATAATTATCTTTATTATTATAATATGAGTTAAATGGCTGTATCTGGAACTAGTGAAGGAGCTAATGAAGCTGCTGGAGGGCAGGAGTTATATGTTCTGGTAATAAGCTGCTTTATGAAACAGTTCATGGAGGAGTTTGTGTGGGCGGAGCTACAATAATCAACATGAGATGTTAACAAAGCATGTACAAGAATAAGAGCTCTGTGATTAATAAAAGCCTAATTCTGAATTAGAATTACAACCAGAAAACTGGAATAGAAATACTTAGAAAATGCTTTATACTAAACACACTATGCTGTTCAGAAAGAGAGGTGGATATGAATACTATAGATAATTGAATAAAATGTTTGCTAGTAGCACAAATTGTAGTTTGGAGTTGGTCTATATACCCAGTGTGTTGTTACACATAAGTTACATAAGTAGTGTCACGTATATGTTATATAAATGTACATATATCATTAGAACAAGCCCTTTGAGAATATAAAATCTTTTACTGCTGATCTTTGACTGGTGGGTTTGAATAGGCTCCCACATTCCACCTTCATCATATTTGCTAAACAAAAGAGTGTATTTCTGTCCAAAAATGACCAATCAGCATCTAGATTTGTGGCCAAATCAGATCCAAGCTTCCAGCAGTAACTGCGCTGTGGAACGAGCTCCTCAGCTGGATGATCTACTCCCAGGAATATAATACAGCACCTCACCTCTGTCTGGCAAGTCTCCCTTTCTCTGCATATCTTTGCTCTTTCCACATAAACAGCACACACAGACGCGTGCCCTCCCCAGAAGGCCCCCAGTAAATCAATCCAAGGGTCAAAGGTCAGGTCCTGGTGCTGTCTGTCTGCTTGCCGCTGAGGGAGCTGCTCAGTCAGGGCCGGAAATTATGGATGTCCCCCCCGAACTGTACAGGCTGTAATTAACTATCCTCAAACACTGCTAGGGGGCTGAAGCTCTTTTTAGGTATCTTTCCATAAGTCCACAGGAACCATGCTGTACAACTGTACTGTGATGGTACTGAAGTTCCAGCATGCTTCCGTTTTCTAATTTATCTCAGTCTAGTTACTGTGATTCTGACTCAGTTCTCTACTCAGAGTGTATGGCCAGGCGTCCCAAAACCAGCGCAATGTGTTTCTGTCAGAGCTGCTTTTGCAATCATGGTCTTTTAATATTTAGGCTTGTTTGAGTTTTTCATTTTTTCTTGACATTCTTTAGCCACGTGTTGAAACCCAGCTAACTTGTTAGTGATGTCGTAGTAAATTCATAGAAAAGTTCCACTGAAATGTATCTTCAGCCCAAACATACAGTAGTGCTTGTACTTTGTCACAGTGTGTGTTCTTTTAGATTTACAGTTGTGAACGTGGTACATTTAAAGTATTATTTGGCAAATGGAAGCAACCGGTATCAGTTTTAGCAACATTTAAATTTGTTCAGTTTTATTTGACACCATTAAACCAAGCCTTTCAGGCTGTTCTTCTGGTGGCTAATAGTAACTATTTTATATTTATATAACATTTGACGTATAAATCAGATGTTCATTGCTTGCCATTTAATATTCAAGACTGTAATTGTCACACACGACGTTATAGAAGTACATGCGGTGAAATGTTAGCCCATGAGACAGTGTTAGTAAATAAAACATAAAGTTAGTAAATGATTAAATTACGAGAAACTTGAAAAGACTAAACCAAGGTAATAAAATATGCAGGAAAGAGAATGTAAATCCTCATGGAATAGGAATTTAGCTAAAGGAATGTAAGGCTATATACAGAAAAAAGGTTGTAAACTGTCATGGACACTGTCAGAGATCATAAATCAACAACACAAACAAAACTGAGGTATTTCCTAGAAAAACTGAAATAGGGAATTTAGCCAACACTCATCCATAATCGCTACAGGGCAGATTTGTGAGGGGGGGGGGTATGTCAATCAAGTGCTAACTGACCCAAAAATATATATATATTTTTCAGGAACCGTTCCATGCCTAACAGAGATCCGTAGTGAGGGGGGGGAACAACAATAGCCCTGGTGGGGGAGGCGGCCCTTGGCGGGGCGGTGGGTAACTGGAGTCGGGCTGGGGGGACGTGTGGGTAAGTGGACCCTTGGGGTCAGTGTGGTGTAACAGCAGTAATAGCAGAGCTAAGTGTTGCAGTTGCCGCTGGGATGGGGGCTGGAATGCGTGCTGTACTCTGGAAGCTGAGGCTTGGTGAGAGATGAACTGCTGGCTAAGACGCTCAGTCAACAGGGGTCAGGCTTCTCTCTGTTGTCTTTCTCTCGCTCTCTCTCTCTCTCTCGCTCTGTCTAATGTAGTTTATGGCTCGCACACTTCATGCTTACTCAGTGATTGTGCAAGAGCACTTTTAGTGTTGGAAATCCGACAAAATGAGATCCAACGAGCCTCTCTTCATAAAGCTGGCCAGGATGAGAGATCTGGTGGTCAGATGGAGTGATTAAAGTTGCTACTCATATACAAAGCGGAAGAAGGACTGTGAGCCCATAAATTATTAACACCACTATTTTTTTAACACAGTAACATAGGCCATCAGATCCATCTGTAAGTAGTGCAGGCCCACTATCTGTATGTGTGGGTGTGTGTGTGTGTGTGTGTGTGTGTGTGTGTGTGTGTGTGTCTATTTAGGGTTTTTTAGGTCCAAAGCATCCTAACCTGTGATTAACACATGATGTATCTTTAGTAGGAGTGAAAGGATCTTCAAGACAAACTAAGATGTGTCACAAGTGGGATCTCAGCAAGGAACTGGTTCCACATGTGATTTATTTGTTGGAGTGCAGGCCCAATCCTCAAACATGCTCATGGACATTTAGCAGCCTACAAAGGTCCCTTCCATCTCTAATATTAAAGACCTGTCTCTGCATCTCAGATGATCCCAAATAGGTGGATAAAACTGATTATGGACTAATAACATCCTCAATGTCCTGCATGGATCTCTCCACCATGAGCGGATTAAAAAAAACAGTTTTAAAAATGTTTAAAAAGATTTAAATTTTAGTCCTAATTGGTAAAAGCAATTTAATTTCCTCTCTAATTCTGAACTAAATACGTTTTCTTCGGGAACTATTATGCCTCACAGCATCCTACGTGTATCCCTGCACCAAAAAATCAAATCTCTTACCTGGAGATCAGGTAGCAAATTCATAACAATTTCATGGAATAATTTTCTGTGATGGAGCTTTTAGAGGCAGACGTCTGGCTCCATTCACTTCCACAGTGAGCAATTTTGACTCGGTGAGTTTACATCTTAATCAGTTTGTTCTGCACAAATTGTGAAATATCTATGGAATTCCCCCTTTTAAGCAGCCGGGCTGGTTACAGTAGTTACGACAGCTACACATTATAGGCCTCTGTAAACAGGACGTGAGGTGTTGGACTGGACCGCAGGCCTTTTTGGGTCTCAGATCAAACTGCACCCGCAGTAAATAACTCAGGCGGTGGTTCTTTGAAGTCTGGACATGCAATTCAGAGTGTATTCATTTCACAGAAACTGGCAGTGTGTGTATGTGTGTGTGTGTGTTCAGGATGAGTTTACCTACCAGTGTGAATCATCCTGGTATGAAACGAGTCAGGCACCACACTGTCAGGTACTGTTATTAGGTAGAGGTGAGTAGATATGACACACTGGCCACAAAACAGGAATGCATGAGTGTGTGTGTGCATGCGTATTTAAATGTGTGTGTGTGTTTTGTTTGTGGGTTGTCACTTGGGGTGTATGCAGCTGCTGAAGCATAAGTCAAACTCAGTAACTTGATCAATGGTAGCGCTGATATTCTGAGTGAGTCACTAAGTAAGACTCTCTCTCTTTCTCTCTCTCTCTCTCTCTCTCTCTCTCTCTCTCTCTTTTTCATCTTTTAAAACAAGTAAAATAGCTAAAACAAATAGCAACAAAAACATGGAAAAACAGAATTTGCTCCCTAGTGACCATTTTGTTGATGGAACGGAAATTGACTCAAATATTTTTAATCAATATACGTTTTCTTCTGTACAATGTATATCATGGAAATTGAGCTGCTAGTGAGCAACACAAGATGAAAGTGGAGGGATGGATGAGAGCCCCCTGTGGTGAAAGATGGTAAAAAAAAATGCTCATGCGAAAAAAGCATTTTAATGCTTTATTAATTCAATTTAGTTAAATTAACTCTCAGTAAAGGACCATTTTGTAGATCAGTGTTAATATTATCATGCTTACAGAGTTACAACTGTATACGGTCCATTGAATTAGCCTTCTTTTTTTGCAATAAGCATCTAAGCATCAACTGTTACCAATTACTTAATGTCACCAAATATTACCTAATGTCAAATCTCACAGCAATGTTTGAACAGCTAGTAAGTACTTAAAAGCTGTTTGCTACTGGGCAGTAGTGTTAAGTTAATGGAAGCCCAGTATTATCTGTAGCGTCCGTCAGAGACCTGGGTCGGCTCTGTTTTCTGCAGTAGATTAAAGGTGTGTTGCTCACGGAGCTTTATAAACCCACACACTGACTGGAGGCATCGCGCAGAAATCTGGAACCAAACCTGTGTTCTTCTAACCAGTTCACAAAATAGCACCTACTTTTTGGAAAAAATAAATCTTGATACTTTTTACTGCTTTCTTGTTTGTTTGCATTTATTCTAATGTTCTCTTGTGTTTTTGCTGGCAGAAACAAACCCAATGCTGATAGAAATGGTTTAAAACAATTGGCACAGGTGCCTAAGACTTTTGCACAATACATATATACGGTATGTAGTATGTACATATATACATAGATACATTTATGTAACATTATTTCTGTTGCGTTTGATGGTTCTATTTATCTTTCCACTTTATCTGAGTCGGGTATCTCCTTCTGCTCTCCAGCACACAGACTGCAGTTTTAGCAGCCTACACGTAAAACAAGCGTTTTGTTTGTCCCCTGTTAGCTGTGATTAGCGTGTATAGTTTGCAGGGCCTGTCTCCCTCAGAGCTCTTTTCCTGGAGGAACGCTGCACTTTTGTGCTATTAAGAGGCAACTTGGAACAGCATGAGGATCAGATTTCAAGCATTCTGAGGAATCGGTGCCAAGCATGACTAAGTTAAGCTCGTAAAAAGACATACACACACTCGCACACATACTCACACAAACACACATACACATGCAGAGCTAGTAGGTAAACCCTTCAGCTTTCCTGGTTTTCCTGCTGTCGATCTTCTCAACACCATGATTTGTGAAGCTGACTGTAATCTTTCTTCATCCCACTCATCATGACCTTCCCAGGTCTGCTATTGGCACCACTGAAATATCATTGAGCCAGGCCCCATCCTCACACACTGCTCCCTGTACACTCCTGGCTGCTTCATTTGGTGGATGGGTTTAATACAGAGGAAGAATTTTGTGCTGTTCACGCTGTGCTGTGTTCATGTATGACAAAAAGACAATATACACCTCAAGTGAAAAAATCTGAGCAGTTTAGAGAGGCAAAATTAGACAATTATCAACTAGGACAGCGGTCCTCAACCTTTATTTGGTCACGGACCGGTTTAATATCAGAAACTATTTTCACGACCCGGCCTTTAAGGAGCGGCAGATAAATATACGCATTTACAAATAAATGATGCACATAAAAATGGGGCTATTTTAAAATTATAATAATGGGGGTATCTTTAAAATATAATAATAAACGTAAAGTTTTACAAAAAATTTTCTGTGCAGCCCGCGGACCGGTACCATATGACCCACGGCCCGGTACCAGTCCGCGACCCGGGGGTTGGGGGCCACTGAACTAGACAATTAAATAAATCAAACTCTGTAGTGACTTTGTTTGTTATTTTATTGTAAATTACAAACAAGCATAAAATTATAGAATTTATTGGATGACAAGCCATTCTCTGTTCCCAAAGACATTGGGTTCCTGAGCAAATAAATGGTTTTATTCATTGTTAGCCTTTATCAGTTTCCATTTCAGTTTTTGGCTCAGTGCTTCGCCTTTGGTCATGAATTTTCATTCCAGTGCTTTTGGAAATACCTGACAAATATTTCAAAGTCTCGACACTGAAAGCTAGCTCATAGCAACCACTTGGCAATGTAAACACACGTTGTGCTGCATGGAAGGTCACTACTCAACAAAGGGAACAGGGCAACTGGGAATCTTTAGATTCTGTAGCACACAGAAGAAAACATGAGCTACTCATGAGCACTGATTCTTGAGTGAATCACCACAGGCTTCTAAGAAAGGTTATACCCTCTAAAACCTGTAGATAAACCTGGACATGGGCTGGGGTTTAAATGGTCATTCTAAAGATGAGAACCAGTTGCTGGGATTAGGGATCAGTGGACAGCTGGAAACTGCTGGAGACACGTCTTCAACAAAGATGAGGATTCCCTCTGAGAACAGGCTGATGGACTGTTTGTGAGGTGACACCGTCTGACACCCTGATCAGGCCCCCACTTTTTAAAGGGCTGAGCAGAGCTGGACCCTGAGCTGTTGTTCTTTGTTACTGTATCTGTGCCAAGCTGTAGAAACCAGAGAAGTTCACAGCACCTTTGGGAGCTTCAGCTGCTGCTCCCACAGACCAGCCAGTTAACATAACCAGTCTCTCTCTCTCTCTCTTTCTCTCTCTCTCTCTCACACACACTCTCTCTCTCTCGTTCTCTCTCTCTCTCTCTCTCTCTCTCTCTCCCTCTCTCTCTCTCTCCCTCTCTCTCTCGCACACACACACACACACGCTCTCTCTCTCTCTCTCTCTCTCTTGTCCTCTCTCTCTCGCACACACACACACACACACACACACACACACTCTCTCTCTCTCTGTCTGTCTGTCTGTCTCTCGCTGTCATTCATTTTCCAGCTTCCTCTCTTCATTAACATGTTCTTTTTAACTTGTCTCTTTATCTTTAACTCTCTCTGTTGCTCTTTTTCCTTTTTCCTCTCCTGTCTCTCTTTCCCTTCTTTTCCTCCCTTTCTCTCATCATCACTCTTTTTCCCTTTTTCCTCTCCTGTCTCCCTTTTTCCCTTTATCTCCTCTTTACTCCTTTTCATTCTCCCTCTCTGTCTCTTTCTTTCTTCTTTCAGTTTCTCTTATTTTAAGATTTTAAGATTTTCTTTTTGATCTCTCTCTCTCTCTCTCTCTCTCTCTCTCAATGGGACTCCACTGTCACAGGGTTTTTTTTGTGTTATTAGAAAACGTCAAAATACTCCACGTCTCTGGAGCGGCCGTAAATCCGTCAGCACTTCAGGCTGTGGAAGCGTCTAGAATCAGACTTTTTTTTGTGGCATATGGCCGTCATCATGGATCCCTCTGTCCAACTGAACATGGTGATTGATGGACTTGCTGCTACACACAGTGCAGTCATGTGTGTCCAGCTTTATTCTCCTCCCACGATCCTTCATACAGTGAAACCGTCGTCGCCCTGCTAATAATTCAGATCCTGGACCGTCTGCAGCCGATCACTCTGGCTTCCCCACAAGGAACTCAGGCAGTTTTTTTTTTAGCAGAGTCTGTTCGTTTATGAAGCTGTGAATCAACGGGAATTTGACTGTAACCCTGTCATTGCTTACCTGACATCATCCACTGTAAAAAGCCAAATGTAAGCTCAGTTTACTGCAGTGCTTTGAGAGAATCAGCACAGTCTCTGTATTCACTCTAATTTATTTGAACATATGGTCCAAACCGATATGAAACAAGTAAATAGATCAGACCAATGTTCTTCACACTGGTGTGGGGATGAGAGGATGATGAGGAGCCATATGCCTGCTCTGAGAGACGACAAGTATTACAGCACACGTTTTTGCTCTTTAACCCTTTAACCGGGGAGTTTTTTTTAACAGTTCTAATTGTTTTTTTACATTCTGGATGTTAACCTTGATGCTGGTGTCAGGCTTTTGACTTTGACCTGTTCAAAAGGATGATTATGTTTGTTGTACAAAAGCACTAGCTGTGGTTGCTATGGCCCCAATGCCATAATAGTTATTAATGAATATGGAGGGATGATAAATACTTGATAAAGATGGATTACAAAGACATGAAAGCAAAACAACAGCTTGGCTTTTCTTTGATGCGTGTCAATAATGCTTGGTAGTTGCTGAAAATATAAAGATTTGTGTAACAGTGTAATCAAACAGTGAGTGTGTGGGATTTTTTTGCGCTGGTCAAGCTCTTTAATCTTTTGCACTGTGAGCAGACAGATGGTTTTCATAGATGGTGTGTTGGATGTGGAAAAAGTGGGCAGACATAATGCGTGGGCCAGAGCATCTCCAAAATGGCAAGGACTCTGGAGTCTCATGATGAGACAGTGGACCAAAGAGGGACAAACCATGAACCGGCAGCAGGCAGCTGGACACCCAAGCTCACATCAGTTTAAGAGAAACATGAAGATTCCCCTTTAAATTCCCCAGATCTCAATCTGAGCTGTCTGTGGGATGGGCAGGAACAAAAGAACCATCTCACAACATACATGAAAGGTCTGCTGTACAACAGAGCATCTTCAAAGGTCTTGGCACACACCTTTTAGGCAGGTTGCCATACTGTTTGGCTTCTACAATCAGGTCCGTATGTAGATCGATGCAAATATCTCACCCTGAACCCTCCTGCAATTCCTCCCTGTGACTGATCGGGGTCAGTTATAGAGCAGCAGTTTTTGGGGACTCCAGCAGAAACAAGCTTTTATTTGTGTTTTTGTTCTCCGTTTCCAAGGGACCGATGGATTGTCAAGCAGTTCTCTTCATGAGATCACACAGCAAGAGTAGATTCTGGCATCCTCTGAAACTCTTGTTCTGTCTCATCCTCTCCTCGCACCTTTGTGGTGCTCTCCACTGCTAGATATCACAAACATGAGATATTTTTTAAAAGACTGAAACAAATTGGTTAAAAAAGGTCTCAGGATTGAATGCGAGATAAATAGGTTCAGCTTTAGTCTATGAGATTTGTTTCATGTTGATTTAACCTGAATTAAATGCAAGAAACTTTGGGCTCAAGTATCATTGTCACTGCACCATATGTTGCGGTAGAAGCTGCCATAGAACCGGGAACAGGGTGTGGTATACTTAAGGCTCATTAATTTCAAGGGCGATTGGAGGCTATCGGCTATGGCAGACCTGTCAGATTGCCCTTGTTCACCCGTGTTAACTGTCAAAGGTGCCCACAATGCAAGCACTGTAACTCAACCTTGGACCAATGGAAGAATATCTCCTGACCCAGTGACTTTCTGTAGTCTGTAAACAGGTTGATTTGAATTGTCCCTCAGGAAGTTGATGGGCATTCATGTGGACATCAGATAAGTGGTACCTAAACATTGATTTAGACGAGGTACATTGCTGTATGGCAGTGGCCTCTTTCAGCAGGATCATGACGAAGAGTCCAAGGTGTCGCCCCCCCTGATCAAGTACTAAGTGCTGAAACAACTAAAACATCTCACAGCTTAAAGATCTACTGCCCCCATGTACCACAGCACACAGTCTTGTGGAGTCCATGCTTTGGTGGGTCAGAGCTGTTTTAGGCTGGTAGACATAATGTGTAGACTCCTACAGTTCAGATGAGCCAAACTATTATGGATTTAAATTTAAGCAATCAAGGTATAATAGAAGCATAGATTTCCAGCTTTAATTTAAAGGATTTAACAAAGTTTTTGCAGTAAGTTTTCAGAAATCCCTCCATTTTCCCTCCTTTTCAAATAATCAAATGTAACTGGACAAGTCATACAATATTAAATATATGTATTGTTTTAATTATTGCCTGGAAATCCTTTGCAGTCAATGACTGCCTGAAGTCTGGACCCCATGCGTATCACCAAATGCCTGGTTTCCTCCCTTTAGATGCATGGCCAGACCTTTACTGGTACTGCCTTCAGTTCTCAGAATGTGTTTAGAACTAAATAAAGTATGTTTCCATTAGCATTAACAAAGATATGGTTATGATTGAAGGCATTCAGATATTCAGATGGATATGAAGGTTAATGGAGGAGCTGTCCGGTTACAGAACAGTGCAGACTTGGCTTAGTACTCCTATTATGCACACTTATGTTTGGTGAATATGACTTGTAGTCACACTTATCAGTCCAAACTGACATCCAGAACCTCTCCAGACCCAGCGGAGGTTACTCCCACACATCCTCCCAGCTCATGTGGACCCCAGATGTTGTCTCTTGGAGATGGTGTGTGGTTCGGCACGTGCGTGCACTTATAGACGAATTCTCACCGTGGTTCTGTCTGAGGCTCCAAATGATTGAAAGGAGTTTCACACTCTTCCTGCCTTCCCCTGAGGCAGCACCGTATGGCAGAGCTCCAGGTGCACTAATGCTGGCTGTTAAGAAACACCTCGCACCCTCAAACACTCCCACATTTCCTCCCTGTGACCGGCCGGGGTCAGTTGTGGAGCAGCTGCTTAGGGATTGAAGGAGAAATAACCTTTGTTTTTGTGTTTTTGTTCTCTATTTCCAAGGGACCGATGGATTATCAGGCAGTTCTCTTCACAAGATCACACAGCTTTAGAAGATTTTGGCATCTTCTGAACCTCTATTGTTCTGGTACATTCTTTGTCTTTCACTTTATGGCGCTGTCCACTGCTCGTGATGTTACAAGCATGGGGCATATTTAAAGCGTATTTTAAAAATATGAAACAAACCGTTAAAAAGGTTTCCAAACTGAATCCAATGTTTAGCTCATTAGACTTCATGCTGATTTAACCTGAATTAGAAGCAAGAAATTGACTCAAATATTATTGTCTGCGCCATATGCTGCTATAGAAGCTGTGTCTGTAGCCCCTCGGTCAAATGCTGCATATACAGTAAGGGTGTTATGGTTACACATTGAGATGATCATTTTATTTAGATTTTATTTAGACTAATAAAACGATAATTATTATTATTTTATTATTTTATTCATTATTTAGACTTATTTAGCAAGAGCATGCTGATTATGTTTCTCTTCTTATCAGAATGATTAGTTTTATTGTACCTGTACATGTCAGCTGGTGATGGAGTGATGCACAGCGCTTGTTCATGATTATGGTTTGATTACTTCTTTGTTTTCAGTGAAAGAAAGACTCGTGACGTGGAGGCTAACAGGTCAGCCTGCAACAGGAGTTTCACCACGACTAGCTAAAAGCAAGCTTACAATAAAAACGTCATATCCTAAAAACTACCGATAATGCACCAACATATTTTTGACCCAATTCAATTTCTTCCAATTTTTGTTTTAGTTTTAAAAAAAGAAACAACAACATCAGATTTCTGTCGACTATATCATGCCAGTCATGTTCTGATTGACTGACTGTTATAGCATCATCTTTCATGGACTTGTATATCATGTAGCCATGAATGAATGTTTTACATCTTTGTCTTTCTTCTCTCTCCCTTCCTCCTCCGGACTCCAGCCACCCCAGTCATTACTCTTCACCACAAGTGCTTTCTAAAGACCTTGCTTGCCAATTCCCATGATCCCCTACTCTGTGCTGGTGAAAAGCAGGACCATGGCCAGGGCCTTCAACCCCAGCACTGGTGGATTGGCTTGTGGTCAGGTTGGAGTGCTTCAGTGGTTGGGCAGTAATGGAAAGAGACTGGCCTACAAATGAGATCCAAAGACAGGGTGAATTGGATAAGTACGGGCTAGGGCCAGAATAAAGAGGGGATGTATGTGGGATGAGTTCACAAGTTTGCTCTTAGTGGTTTTGCATGTGATTTCCTAGACATAGAAGCTTCTCTTAAGACGGAAAATGAAGAGAAAGGCCTGTTCAGTTACACCAGTTGTCACTGAGGGCCAGTGCATTACAAGATTGCCTGTTTATTCCATCCTGATAACATTTATTGGTGTGGGTTTCTTCCCTTTCAGTGAGGCAATCTGAGTGCTAATAGCTCCTCTTTGTGAGGATCTGTGAAACATAGCCTTATAATGACCTGCATACGAACTGTTTATCTTTCAAAGCCGAATTAAATGTGAATTTTCATTAATTATTACAACATTTTGTAAACATTCAAAACATGAAAAAACACAGTTCATGTTAAATTAATCAAAACATTGAACATACTCTTCCTTTTGGACAAACGGGCCACAAACTTTTTTTTTTTCCAAAGAAACTTAGTGTGTGTTTGATCCCATGTTTGATTCTCATCTCTCTCCTCTCTCTCTCTGTAAATACATCAGGCCTGAATCTCTGATCTCCACGGCAACCCGTCGAGAGTTTCCCTTTCCCATCCTCCGCCGCCCGGTCCTGATAGGTTTCTCCAAAATAAAAACAAGCAATCGTGAAGTTTCTTCAAAGGCATATGAGAAAAATCTATAGCCTGGTGAAGTCCTTTCATCAATTACTCATGAGAGAGAAGCAAAGCTTCGTGTTTACCATCGGGCTGAGAGTGTGAGGCTTGTCGTGCGTCTTCTGCACATAGAGGACTTGGCTGGAGTCTGGCTGTAGACAAATGTGGTGCTATGTTTGTGCTCACAGTATGTTCAATCGAACCGTTTGGTAATTGGCCGATGATGCTCTGCCCACTAATCTACTATCATAGTTACTGTTTTGTGCTTAGACCAGGTGGGGTGAGTTTGGCTGATCAAGTGTATCCACCTGGCCCTGGTGGCCAAATGGTGTAAATATTGTCTGGTGCCATAAAGCCTGTATCTCCATAGAATTCCAGTGAAGTTGACTTCCATTTCAAATTATATCCAAACTACATTCTAGCATCTTTTAATGTGAGGTAATCCTTCTTAACAGTTCTTTAGGGAGCCGGACTAGTTAATTCTATGGCATCGCTCCAAAAACCCCAGAGTGTAATAATGTAATTATAAACAAGGAATTGGCTTTCATTTTAGTGCAGACAGCTAATCCTAATAATCCTAATATCTGAAAGATTTCTGTAGTTTGTTGTTTTTTGCTTTTATATTTGCATAATTATATCTCTGATACTGTGTGTGTGTGTGTGTGTGTGTGTGTGTCTGTCTGTGTGTCTGATGGTGAAGGTCGAGTGCTATCTCTCAGGTCAAATGTTTCACTTCATCGGACCCACCTGTATGTCTCTCACCTGCCAGTCACACACACACACACACACACACACACACACACTACACAAAGCCTCTCTATCCACCTCGAACAAACAGGCTCTTTCACCTGCAGGCCTCTCTCATTCCTACAGCAGGAAAAGAGAAGAAAATGGAGAGAAAGAGAAAGAGAGAGAGAGAGAGAGAGTCTTTGTGCTGTGATGAATACAATATCCACTGCTCTCTGCGATAAAAATCAAGAAAAAAAATCTCGTTCTTGTTACAGGAAGTGTTGGACTGTTGGACTGCATGAATATAGTTTCTCTGCCAGGACAGAGAGAGAGAGAGAGAGAGACGAATGAACAAAGATTTCTGCAGAGAACAATACCAAATATAGAGCTGAATCAGGACACTGTTCTACACTGTTTGATGCGGCATGCATTCAGGTTCCATATTTCTGCTGTAAAATTGCCAAATACTTATTTTTTACACTGGTGGAACCAGAGGTCTCCAACACAAAGCCAGCTGCTTTATTCACTATCCGCCCCCCAGTGAAGCTCCTTGGGTCTTTGAATAGATACTGATGATGATAAAAAATAGTGGTTCTGAATTATTACACTTTTCTTTGGAGACTAGAGGCAGAGGTTTGGTTCCATGCACCACAACTGTAAGCATCAACCCACTCTGAGCGACACACACACATACACACACACAGAGACACAATGAATGTAATTTATAGTTTTCCATTTGGCTGAATGGGATTCTTGCCTGTCTCCCATAACGTTTGACCAACAGTTGCTTTGAAATAATGTATTTACGGGCAGAACAAGAATAGATCAATTAAATTAAACCATTCTATTTACAAATGTACAGTGTCTAGCCCTCTCTACTCTTTCTCTCTCTCTTTCCCTCTCAGTTTCTTTCTCTATCTCTCCTTCTTTCTTTTTCTCTATCTCTTTCTCTCACATTCTCCCATTTCTCTCTCTCTCTCTCTCTCTGTCTGTCTGTCTGTCTCTCTCCCTTTCAGTGATTCAGGCTTTTGAAAGTTGTTCAGTCTGTCAGGAGAAGGTCCTGTTTGACCTGTGGGAGTCTGGTGCCTGTCACTGCAGAGGCCATCAGACACCTGACACTGACCACACACACACACACACACACACACACACACACACACTACAGTGACAATTCTACTGCATACACACACTCAGCACTGACAGAATCAAGACCATTCAGTTTCATTTAGGCTTTGGGCACAGGAGAAAACACACACACACACACACACACACACACACACACACACAGACACACAAACAGACACAAACACACACACGCACACACAAGCGCAC
>JBBPDB010143381.1:0-15039 GCA_037974465.1 Brachypetersius altus
GTATGGTACAGTAATCCCCCGTTATTCGCGGGGGTTGCGTTACAAGAGCACCCATGTATATGAAAAACCGCGTTGTTGTGTTTTGGAAAAAAAAAAAAAGCCTTAAAATGCATATTTTAATAGTGTAAACCCTAAATAATGCTCCCAGATCTCTTTAATTTTATTTAAAAAATGTAAAGATGAACCCGAGGTTTAAATACGGAAAAGTCACGAACGAAAGAGAGAGACAGACAGAGAGAGAGGGGAAGAGAGTAAGAGAGGTTTAAATATGGAGTCCCGACGGCCACGCACGGGGCCAGAAGAACTAAAATGAGTTACAAAAAAAACAAAACGTATTGCAAAAAAAACAAAAAGCGTGTGACTGGATCCGCGAGTCCTGATCCGCGTAAAACTGGGGGATTACTGTATATCAAGTCTAAAATATCATTAGCAGCTACTTGCCCCTCCCCACATTAAAATTCTTACTGTACTTGTGTGTACATTGTCTTAAACTGCACTTTTAAGATGCAGTTCTATCATTGTTCCTGCAGAAGCGTTTTTTAAAGTTTCACATTATTTCACATTTTTAACCGTTTAGCTGTAAACACTTTTACAGCAAAAATTGTGTGCACTTGACATAGCTAATATATATAACTACACTACCAGTCAAACGTTTGGACACACCTTCTCATTCAGTGATTTTTCTTTGTTTTAATTATTTTCTACATTATAGATTACTATTGAAAACAAACATAATGATGAAGGAACACATGGAATTATGCATTAAACAAAAAAGAATACGTTTTGTAATAATGTAGTGATGGACTGTTGTTTCATTTTAACACATTAATAAGGTTAGAAATTCCATGAATTACAGAACACCTGTTAATTAAACACCATTCCAGGTCGATTCCTCATGAATCTGATTGGAAAAATGCCAAGAGTGTGCAAAGCTGTCATCAGAGCAATAGGAGCAATAGGTTTTCAATAGTAATCTACAATGTAGCCAACAATAAAAACAAATTGTTGAATGAGGGAGGACTTTTAGTGTATACTATATGGATTCCATGTAATCTCTGGTTAGATTAAGGGGAGCCAAACGATTAAGCTCCCTGATTTGCTCTCAATAAATTATGGCCACCTAGTGTTTGCTAGTCATCAGAATCATTCTTTGTCTTTAACAAAGCCATAACAGTATTTCAGTGTAAGGATACAATAGTGAATGATATAACAATGAAATGAAGTATTATGTTTTTTAGCAAAACCTTGAGTATATGGAAAATAAAATTGGACCTAAAGTGGACCCTATTTTGATGGTGTTCAATTTCGTGGCGTTTTATTCTAACTATCATAACAGACTACCAGGTCCATGAACCTACAAAACACTCACACAATCTGCAAAAAGCATTTAGAAGCTTCTTTATGCCCCCATCCAGAATTATATGGGTATGTTGAGGAGACGATAGCTGTTTCTCTGCAGTTACTGTAAAATGCCCTCCAGGGTCAAGACTTTTCAAAACTCATCATAGCAATCATTGCTTCATAGCATCAACGTGTGCATGGATATTGCTGTTTTATGAGGAATTAAATGTTTGTATATATATTTATATTAGTGCTGGGCTGTTAACAGCGCAAGATTCTTATCCCCCACCCCGGACAGAGGGAGCTGGGTCTATACTACGCAAGCAATGATGAATTTCACCTTGATATTTCAGTGACTTGTCCGGTTCACGCATGTTTAAACTTGTCTGGGGGGGGGGGGTAACGTCGTATATATTTATATATATATTTGTCCCTGTAAATCAAAATGCGTTTTTAGAAATATCTGGACACACATGGACAAGAATAAATAATACATTGAATAAATAAATAGAAATGAAACACAAAAATGACCTTGAGGGAGCATACAATGCATCCGAATTGCTTTTAGAAGCTCTGACACACCACTTATTCAACAATGTTGTATTTCCACACATGCTATTTGTTCCATCTGATTGGGTAGCTGTAAAAATACGATTGACTGTTGATTTAATTACTACAAAATGTCTTATAAATGTAGTCATTCTACCCTAAACAAATCATCCCACACGACACTGCAGTTAGTGGTTCCCTGCATGACTTCAGTAGGCCTCCATTCAAAGCAGCACAATGAACTTCCTTGTACCTTGTATGTTGATTATATGTGTAAATGACATATGCTTTTAACACCGCCCCCCTCTCCGAATGGGGTTTTTAACGGAGCAAATTGTGTGTATTCAGTAGACAGTGTGAGGTTTTTGCCCACAGCCTAGCTTTCATTCACTGTCAGCTATGTTAGCATTTCTGGGTGAATTATTCTTGTAACTCTAAAGTTGCTCCTGGGCTGCAGCAGCACAACCCTCCTGACACTTCCATCTACACAGTACTCGAGCCTTGAAAAGGAGCAGAAACTGTGGCCCCGGATCATTTTTAACAGAAAGAAACCATCCAGAACACATGGATGACATATTTCACTCAGTTGGACCCATCATAACAGTCCAAACGATCGGTGTGGCTGTGTGGAATATTCCAGAATAAACAGACCCTGATTCATGGGGCCGTGAAAAGAGCACTGCAGGTATTCAGATGGGGCTGATACAGCGGCTCAGGCAGAAAACTCGATTTTTGTCTCGAGTATTGATAGGGTGTGTTATACTGTAGGCAGCAGCATGACAGTGTCACCTAACATAAACTGCCAAGTCAAACAGACCTTGTGTGTCTGTACGTGAAGGTGTGCGTGTGGTTTTAGTTGATTACCCTGTAACACGGAAGTGCGTGTTATCTATATATTAACAGTTCCATCGCAATCCTTAATCTAATGAGAGGCTAACTTGAATTTCCAGCGAAACATCTTCGGCCTTGTCGTACATGCGATCCTCCAAAATGTACGCAACTCTTTACTTTAACGTTTCCCAAAGGGATAGCTATTACATATAAGCAAATCATACCATAGTACATGCATGCCACTCGTAGCGTTTTGTTTTGTTCTCTAAAGGACTTTTCAAACTTAAATGTAAGATTCCTGTGATGAACCCTAAACATTTTAGCAAACATGGACCTTTGGGGAAGCAAAGATCTTCCAAGGCATGCTATTAGAACAGTTTTAAAAAGCTCTGTTTTAAGAGTGCAGGCATACGCCATGCAACTTCTAAAACTAGGTTCCAGGGACCGTCTCAGACTACGAATAAAAACTCTACATTCCAAATCATTATCATGTGAAGCAAAAAGAGCTGAGACTTGACCTGATAGTGCTTTTATGAAAGTGATCATTCTGTCATACGTGAACACACCACAGCACACAGTGTGAACAGCACGAAATTCAACCTCTGCATTTAACCCATTCACCAAGTGAAGCAGGGGGCAGCAGGAACACGGCGCCGGGGAGCAGTGTGTGGGACGGTACCTTGCTCAGGGTACCTCAGAGGAGCCTAGCGGTCTTGGGAATCGAACCTGGACTTTCTGACCCTAGGGCGAATGCCCTAACCTCTAGGCTACCAACTGCCCCGTACATAGGCGTACATGTTGTGTAGAAAAAACACAGTTGTGCATACATATAGAGTAGGGAATGCATTGAGAACTGGAAAAGTGTTTTGATACAAGCTGACATGCCAGCATGAGATAGTGAAGTGAATACCTTGTAGTTCGGATTCTTGCAAACGCAGTTACAGAGGCGCTTGCACCTTCACCGGTGTTTAACAAGCAGCTCCTGCATATCACATGTCCCTTTCGGCACTCTGTTAGCTCTCTTATTTACTTGACCTCACATATGGCACTGCCCATCTCACACTACAAGATTTGTCTTAAAAATATAAGGCTTTTGATCACTCTAGAAAAAAATGCTATAGACTGACTCCTTTACTTTCAGTCTCAACCAAATCATCTATCATCTAACTGAGGGCATGACCAGAAACATATACTTCCAGTTGTGAAAATTTGTCAGAAGGGGAAATCGGGGGCTAAAAACCGCATAATGTGAAGTGTTTATAAATGCCAGTGACCCCAGAATCATTTTTTAAACAGCGTTGGGAAAAATGACGCCCCTAGACTGAATATATTGCTGATTTGGGCCCACTATTACACAACAGTCTGTAAATCTGGCCACGGTATCGAATTGGTCACACACCCCAAACCACACCTTGTCATGGAGTGAAAGTCTAACTTTTTTTATGTCAAGAAATCAAACAGAGTCAGTCAGATGTGGCGTCGCTGTTTATTGAAGCATCAGCCTGTGGCCCGTGGGAGCAGCAATCAAAGAGCTCTCTCCAGCACAGAGGTTAAATAGGCCTCAGAATTCAGCAGCCCTTTTTTGATACAAGCCACTTATCCATTTTCCATTAATCCTATTCACCCCATCTCCATCTTTCCCTTTTTCAACCAATAATTATAAGTCATCACTAATTACTATTCAGTTGTATCTGGCCCCGCCTGGCCACCAATATTTCAGAACTGGGTACGCCCTGATAAAAAAAAAAAAACGTGTCCATGGCCCTCACGAACCATTAATGTCTAGTTCAGTCCAGTTTGGTTGCATAGACTTATCTCAGGGTTCGTTTTGACACCTCTGATGTGTAGCTGCCTTGCTTGCAAGGACGTGTGCAGTGGGTTTCTCAGGCGTAGGTGCTCAGGAAGATTCTCAGTCGGGGAGTTCTGGGGCTTCCCAGTCGCCTGATTCCCAGCACTTGTGAGTGAGGGAGAGGGAGATACTAGATGGAGATAGTTCGATGATTCTCTATCTATATGGCCATTCATTTACTTTAAAACCATGTATTTATACCATGTCTGTCACCACCAATCTGTCATTTTAAACCTTAACAGCTGAAAACATGCACTAACCCCCAAAAGGGTTAACCAGGTGCTGGAGTGTGTCTCTATCTCAGGGCAATGAACTCAGAACTGGAACCATCAACCAACCAATCACAAACAAACTCTGATAAATTACAGTCTCATTTCTCTTGTAATGTATTGAGAAAAGTGGGCTTCCCAGTGAATCTCTCTCCTGTCCCTTCAGAGCATCTAGGTGGCCAAGGAGCAGCAGGGCACAATCCAAAGATCAGGACAGGATTAGCACTAATGCGGCCTGCTTTATCTACAGTCACGTGGGCTAACACCTGGGACTGGCTCTCTCTCAGGTTGAAGCAGCCGGCAGGGCTAATCTCACAGGCTCCGCATCCAACCCCACACACATGTGCGGCACACAGGGAGCACCCACATATGCTAACCATCCCACCACACATTCGCCTTATACAAAAGAAAGCTGGAACTTTCGAAGTCCAAATCTCTGATACATAATTACGCAACAATGTTTGTTGACTTGCACCACTTTGTTTGAGTTATAGCTTTACTCCTATTTCACTTCCCAGAAGCTCTGGGCTGTGTTTTACTTCGTATTAACTCCTTGTGGTTCCTGCAGGCTTTGAATACGAGTGTGATTTCCCTCTGTGCATTCTTTTCCAGTTCTTTGAATGGCAATGCGTGCTTGCCCCAGGCAGTGTTTTTTCCCTAACATAATCACATTCATGTATTTATACAAGCTAGCAGCTTGGGAAGGTTTTCTGAAGAGCAGTGGAACAAACTGGAATGGAAAAGACCTGTAGTTAAAAAAATGTTTGAGCTGCAAATTGAACGTGGGTGTCTAGCATCCTGTTTAAACACAGCATCGCATTGTATCGGCCTTGATTTAATGCTGGTCCTGTACAATCCTTATGAAATGCACAGAGCTACTGTATACAGGCACTGTTTAGTCCCTGGCTGAATTCATTCATCCTTCCAGCAGTATAGTCCGGAACAGAAAAAACGATACGGTAAAGCATGACACTGTTTTCTTTGTTTAGATTAGATTAGAAGAATCAGACTGAAATCTGATTCTGCCTATTTGTTTTCCTAGCAGGTGCATAATTTGAATCATGTCATGTTCACTGCTGTCATAGACTTTGCATAAAATGAAAGAGATACTGTACATACACGTGACCTTATTGCACAGCGTTGTGTATTGAAGCAGCATTTCAATCGTCTGGGATACAGTGAATCTTGTTTCTCATTGCTCTGAGGTGTTGACAGGCTAATCTGGACTTATTTGAACAGTCTATAACTCTTAACAGTCTATTTGCGCTTAGCTATAGACTGTTCTGACCTAACTATACATTAAAAGTTCCTCATTTACATTTACGGCATTTAGCAGACGCTTTTATCCAAAGCGACTTCCATTCCAGGGGCAGTCTCTCCCTGGAGCAACTTGGGGTTAAGGGTCTTGCTCAGAGACCCAGTGGTGGTGTGCTGGAGGTAGGATTCGAACCTGCAACCTCTTGGTCCGGAGGCAAGTATCCTACCCACTGAGCTACCGCCACCCCATGTGATACACAGGTCTGGAACCTGTGTTCCTGCACTTAATCATTAAGCTAATGAATATAAACTATTATTATTTTGTACCCCTATATTGTTAATAGTTATTTGTTCACCATAAATGAAGGGCAAAGTCCATTTGTGAATATGAAGTGACTTATCCGCTAGGCAGTGTATCATGCTTCTGATCAGTCTTTACATTGAAAAATCCAGGTAGACTTGACACGTTACCACACGTTCTTCATGATTTAACTCAGATCTGATATTTCATCTTTAAAAACTAGTGCTATGCTGAAACTACTCAAGACACCCTACACTAGAGGAATGTTATCAAGAAAGATCCGTTAAAGGGTTGGGTTCAATTCCCTCTGTTTTCCAATCCTGCATCTTCTGCTGAGATACTCATACCAGATGCTACATGTCTGCTCTAATGCTCAGAACTGCCCAACATTCTTGAGCTTGAAATTAAGTCTTCATTATTGGTATATGTAGTTGTATGAGTACACTGAAACTTTGTGAACAGCTGTGTGTTTGGGGTTGAGTTATCTGGTGGGTGGTGTACCTACTCCTGACGCTATCTTCGTAACAAATAACATGTAATAAAACTGAAAGTCACACTGAATAGGAGTGTCTGCCAGATGCACAGTTATAACATAGATTTTTCCAGTCGCATTAGTGTCATAGAAACATTTACTGGACACGTATTGACATAACGAATTACGCTCATGAGAGGATGTTCCCGAGGCAGTGCTACTTACAGCTAGTAACAGAATGTTTTATTACCACATTGCTTTTTAATCATCTAGCGGATATCTGAGTAAGCCCAGCAGGTCCTCATGACACGACTGAGTACATTATTTAGAGCTGACTGTACTTCACAGTGCTGCTTGTCTATTTATAGTGACACGCATAAGACGCCATCAAGACTTTCTATGGGTCCATACTACAAAATGAAGTTTAAAAGTGGCGAGTGTTTCTCTAGCTGGGCCATATTATACTAATGGGTATACGTCTGTTTAGCCAGATGAGAGCTTGATTATCCTGTATGTTAAACTTTCCATTTGACAAGAGTGAGCAGATGTTGCATGCGCTCTGTCTGTCACCCAGTAAGAACATTTGCGCTGCAGCTTCTTTATGTAATACAGCCTGTGCAATATATCGAAAGCCATAAAGTGAACTATTTCGTTCAGGCAGTTTGATTTGTGGATCTGCAGAGGTCACTGAAAGAGAAATTTGATATCGCCATGCAGTCTGACATCCCAAGGTTGGAAAAGTCATTTCGCAGTCAGGACCACCGATCACCGAGGCAGTATTGCATTTCCCAACCCCTTTATTCTGCCACCATCTACGTCCAAGTGTTTACACGCTTGTTAAAATAAAGCCTGCATAGGAAAATCAGAAACATGTGACATATATAAAAGCCCAGGTGCACAGAGGAAAGATGTGCGAGTCTATTGCTCAGATGGAGGGTACTTAACAAAAAAAAAAAATGTTGGAACGAAAAACAACTGGATCAAGTTAATGTTAGGGGTGCACACATATCTGCTGTCTCATCACTGGCATGTTGTAGGCGAAAGCCCTCAACTTCCAAACGAGTGGTCTAGCCTCACACAGTAATGTCTCTTTGTTTTATTTTCTCCATATTTTTTCAGACTTTTCTTTTGTCCTAGTAATGAATTTTGAATTTCTTCACACGTTTTTTTTTACTTGGTATTTCTTTAAGGCCTGGACTTGAGGTATGTTTTAAGAACTCTTGACAGGTTCCACGTACATTTGAAGAGCACATACTGTCACATTATGGAATGTCCAAATGTATAGTTTTGTTTTGTGTGATGGCAGTTTAAAAGCCTTGTTGATTAAGGCTTGGCAGGAGCTGAATGCATCTCCTCGGAGCATGTCAGAGCATGGGAGTCAGAGAAAACAAACTCCAAAGCCATCAGTCTGAACCATGTGCAGGGATCAAAACAAAATGCCAAAGCGCTCGGGACGGACATGCCTCACATGGACCAGACTAGTTCTGTAGGCCGATTTGGAGGTTTCACCGCTTGATGGAGTTCCCTCTGAGGACAAGCAAAAGCGCGGGGGTGTGAAGAGCCAGTTCTCACTGCGTGATCAGGAGAAGGCCTTCATCAGGCTTGCGAACTAAGCCAGATTGAATCCCAGGTTACGAGAGTTGAGAAGCTCAGATGACTATAGGCTTAGCCTCTAGTGCCTTTCCCTCCCCCAAAATGCACCACTTCTCATTGACCAATATTGTTATCTATAGCTCTGAGCTTGACTGCAGTGACGGGTCACACATTTAAATGTTCACTGTTGCTTTAAAGCTGATATCCAGCAAGATGTTACATTTTACACATAAAAATGAATCTTCTGATTTTAGGACTCCAACAACCTTTTTAAATGGCATTCCACAAAGCCCATAGCACACAGTGCACAGTTCAGGATGGATGACTCACAGGAAGGAACAGCAACTGCGGATCCTTCAGAAATGTGCTCTCGTGGTCCTCTAAACATGTATTTCCTTTCTACAGTAATCGTATCTAATTCAGATCTGATACGTTTGGAGTTTATTTTAAGAGATAAAAGCTTTGGTTCACTCATTATAACACTTACTAAAATCCTCTTTTAAACTCCAACCTGAAATTAGGACAAATGCTGGACACCTGTAAATCTAAAGAAGTACACATTCTAATGTAGTTAAGAGGAATGGTCTTTGGCTAGTCATGTGGAACCTCCTTGAGCTTGAACTACCTGCATTTTCTAACACTTGGGCTGTAATCAGGAGCTTACGCTAACAAAAGGAGATGTGTCCTTACCGAACGCCCGGCTAAGTCGGACTTATTAGGGTGGCGTTGAGTTGGGTTGACCTCAGGGATAAGGTGGGGAGGGGAAATCCCTCATTTTGTGCTGGAAGCCAGGATTGGGAATGACAGATTGCGCTCCCCCTGTGCCTCATACATCCATGCATTCAGGGAGGGAGCACCTCCTGGGTAAGCTAAGCCTGGACTGGGCTGGGCTGGACTTGGGTTCCTCAGAAGAAGTCTTAAGTGGTTGGCACAATTTCCAACTAAAACTCCCTCGTCATGGTGACCCGAATTCCAGGTTTTTCCTCAGCGTCTACATCACTTGCATGAATCAGGAGACCCTGGAGGCAGGATCGAAATTTCCTCATCTTTTGGCGTGGTCCATTTGACAAGTCCAGGACTTGCAGGTTGCAGGTGTAGAGCAGGATGTAAAACGTACTCTTATAAATCTGTGTGCCTCTTCGGTCGGTATATGATGATTCCTCGCCGCTTGAATGCTTTCAGACCTACAAAACAGGAATAAGAAAAAGGGTAGCAGCACACAAAGCAGAAGGCAGATCAGAAACATTCATCTAAAGCAAGTCAACATGAAAAAATAAGGTGTTTTTTTTTTTTCTTTGTGCATGGTTTCTCAAAATGTGTTCCTGTTTAAGTATAGCATGCATTAGTTGGAAAAGAAAAGAAAAAACAAGTTATTTATGAAATTAATCGGTTTTATTAACTGTTTGTCTGTTGTAAAAATTGCCAGTCTCGGTTTTAAGCCTCACTTACTTTTGTTCCTGCCTGTCCAAATCCTGACAGCATCTCCTCTCGCAGGGATATGTTTGAGGGACAGGGTCTGAGCCTCTATGAGTGTCTGAACGTGTTTGGAGTTTAAGGACAGGCTGAGTGTGTGTGTGTGTGTGTGTGTGTGTGTGTGTTTGTGCTCCTCCTGGTTGCACTCACTCTCTCTCTCTCTCCTCCCTGTGTTGGAGGCTCCTCCTCAGACGGAGCAGTGATCACACACTAGCTCAGATTACGGTTGTTTCACTAATCACATATGGCAGGGCCTTGGCACTTCCCACCATCAAGCAGGACATTGAGGCAGAGGGTAGGGGTGGGGGGTGGTGGGGGGGGCACCAGGACATGCTGACCAGATACTTCTTGGCTCTGCGTGTCTCAGTCTCACACTTGGTGGAACTGGGCCACTTGGTGACCTTCAGATGGCCACTCTCAGTCCTGTCAGAGAAGCTTTAAAAGCTCAATCTTTGTCCATGTGATGGAAACTTCTTCACTGTGACCTGCCAGACTTACCCAACTGGCCTCCCTTCTCTTATCTCTTTATTGAATGAATGTCCTCCAACACACTAGGACACAATATCCTAACTTGCTTCATGGTCCTAAACCTATCCTAAACCCTCCGTTGTCACACTTTTGCATTCTTTAAATAAATATTGCATTTCTCTCTTTAGATCCTCTAGCGCCATCGTTTCACAACCAGTAGCCGATTATTCACACAGCTTTCAAACTCTGGAATTCTCGACCATAATAGTTATTGTTGTGGGCTGTGAGTTTGTAGATGCTTTCTGACACAGCGGAAGTTGTCCTAGGTAAAACATTACTGAAGCGGTGGAGTTTACAAAAGATTATATTTAAAGTTCTTTTTTATATCGCACATTGAAACAATGAAAACGTACTTGTCTTGTTCCTGGAGCCATTCCGTGAAGACACATGCCTTGTGGCATTATCATGGCAAAGATGAAGACACACTTGCAGGGATATTTTATGCATTTACACCAAAAAGGAAAGCTGGAACACAAAACAGTTCACAACAAACCCTTCTTATACTTCAAATTTATAGACCCTGTAGGCTAAATCTTCTCACAGTGATATCGTTCAGATGAGGGCTTGATTCTGCAATTGTTCAATGCAAGAGCAAGGTTACTTTTCAGATGCCAACTTAAGGCTTCACATGCAAACCAAGACCTACAGAACAAACATAGATCAGCGGGTCGACTTGGGTTTAAATAAGGAACTGGGAACGAGACACAAATTAATCACAAATAGGGAGATACCAAACTGACATGAAGGGAAGGGGAGAAGCCCAGGCTCAGTACTCAGTGATCTGGACAGCCAGGGGTACGGCACATGTGAGCAGGCCGTGATCTAAACTGTCCATCCAAGTGGAGATAAGCTGTTGCCACAAGGGGATGAATTTGTTCAGCATCCATGTGCAGATAGGCTGCACTGTTTATATGTTCTCCAGAGGGTATGATGGCACTAATAATCCTAATAATCAACAGGAAATTATTACTCAGACCATCACATTACCATCACTGACAGTTACCATGAAGGTCAATGGACCAGCATGTTGCAAAAGAAACCTGGATTTGCATTACCAGATAACATTATTCCTCTCCTCAGCAGTCTAGTTTTAATAGCTCTGTACATTACAGTGTTTTTCTGTTCTTCGCTGATGAAAGTGGTCGCTGACATGGTCTAGCCAGGACTTTAAAATGATATTCTACACACAGTTTGCCAGGTGATGATGCTCCCCATTCTCCTTTGACCACTCTGATCCATTTAAAGATATTTTAAATGTATCAGCTCTCTGAAAAACATCATCCTGTGAACCAGTTCAAGAGTTTAAAGACTAACTGATGCTGGTGTTTCAGATTTACTCCACACACTACAAACCACAATCATATGACATATCATTTATTGGAATGTAAATTTTAAATAAAGGTGGCACTGATGTATGTCACTCTGGATAAGAGTGTCTGCTGAATGCCGCAAATGTAAACGTAAAAAAAGTTTTAAAAAATGTAACTGGCAACTTTTCTTCTTCTTCTTCTTCTTCTTCTTCTTCTTCTTCTTCTTCTTCTTCTTCTTCTTCTTCGCATCATTTGTATTATTATAATTGTAGTTTTTTAAATAATTATTATTATTATTATTATTATTATTATTATCTTATTATCATTTGTATTATTATAATTGTGGTTTTTATTATTATTATTATTATTGTTTTTATTATTATTATTATTATTATTATTATTATCTTATTATCATTTGTATTATTATAATTGTAGTTTTTATTATTATTATTGTTTTATTATTATTATTATTATTATTATCTTATTATCATTTGTATTTTTATAATTGTAGTTTTTATTATTATTATTGTTGTTTTTATTATTATTATTATTATCTTATTATCATTTGTATTATAATTGTAGTTTTTATTATTATTATTATTGTTTTTATTATTATTATTATTATTATCTTATTATAATTGTAGTTTTTTTTCATTATTATTATTATTATTATTATTATTATTATTATTATTATGATGTCACCAATGAACCAAGGTGATTTTTTGGAAAGAAACTGGATGCATCTCCAAACGCAGCCTTCGGTTCAGTTCACTAATATGGAATGTCTTCAATCACGGTAGAGAGTGATCCCCTCTGGAAGTCATTTCAAAAGTAAAACATCTCCAAAGCTGAAGACAGAAACCAGAGGAGGAGTTTACTACACAGAAAGAGAGAGAGAAACAGAAAAAGAAAGATGGAGACGGCAAGAAAGAAAGAGAGACAGATTCACTTTAAAAACAGGCCAGCTCTTTTTGCAATGTGTGAATATCGGGTGTTAAAAGCAGCTAATGGCGAACAGATGGAAGGCTTATGGGCAGCTCTCCAACACTGTAATCTTCAGAATAAATAAATACCTGGCTGCAGCGTGACATGTCTGAGGACAACATGGGAGCAGCAGCCAAGTCTCTTACAACCATTACAGGGAAACAAGGGTCACGCCGAGGCGGGAGTTTATGTCCAGTTTCTGTGTGTCCCCTCACACTTTTTCTGGTCGTGAGAGAGTGTCTGCTGCTCTCTGGTATACAAACATGAATACACTTCTAGGTGTCTGTGTTTATCGACATGTGCAGGACATGTTTACGTACCTGTGTGTGCTTGTAAGTTTGTTTATGTGTGTGTATTTGCATGGGCATGCACAAAAAGAAATGATTAAAAAACCCGTAGAAACTATAAGAAATCGGAATAAACTGATTCAGATTAGCCCTAACAGCCATCCCTCAGATCTTATTTTGTATTTTGCAAAATCCCACAGATTTGATTTTGGACTCACTGGGCGTTCTGCTCTGTATTTAATGCACAAGACCATTTCTTTGCTTTTTTGTAGAAATAAATTTATGTTTTCACAAAAGGGGACTCGGGGCACGTTGTAGCCGACCTGGAAGCACTTTCTTCGAATTCCACACCAGGGTTGAGTCCCCGCTCTCCAAGTGTGATTTCTCCACGGTGCACTCCAGGAGACCTTTCCAACGAGCCCTCATTTGTATTTTTAGCCCGGGTAGATCAGGGGTTATTCACTGAAAACCATTCACCTCACCACGGTGTCCCAATACTTTTGTCCCACGGCCTTCCAAGTTGCTTATCTCTGCGGGGAATTCAAATTGAAAGAGCCGAATACAGCTTTACCTTTACCTTCCTTTATCTTCCAGAGGTTAAAATGAAATTAAAGTGTTCTGGGAGTATACTTGGGGGCATATTTAGTGTTTACACTATAAAATTAGGCTTTTTCTTTACCAAAACACAACAATGCAGTTTTTACGTAACCGAAAAGCGGGGGATTACTGTACTATTATTTGAAAGTTAGAACAAGAGGCTTTTTTTTTGGAAAATGGAATCAGAGTCCACTTGAAGAGGTTAGTTTAGTCTATTTCAATAAAAGTTTAAAATTGTGAGCAAGCTCCCGTACTTAATTTTTCATTTTAACGATGCATATCAAGATGTTATGCCTTTTCTGTAACAGTAAGCCTAGATTAATTTGCAGGAAATGAGACTGACTCATTAAGGTTTTCCCAGGTTTTCTTAAAATACCAAGGGTGTTTAGAGTAGAGATTTAAAGCTCAGACATGTGTGGGGATGGATTTTATAAAGATTAAGAAATATGTAGGGATCGATGAGCTTGTTATTTTATCTTAAAGAAAATCATTTATGCACTGCCTTTCCCAAAAAAGTCATTGCTTGATTTGAAATAACACTTAAAAGCCTATGATTGGATAATAACTGCAGTGGTTTTAGTTTGGCAACTATTCTTTTAACCCTAACTGATGTACAAGTCAATGAAAAGAGGGCCTGTATTACTGGCCTACATCAAACAAAGAAAACAAGAAATTAGACAGCAGTGAACTGTTGTTTGTTTGCCAACACAGATCACTTGAACACTTATTGATGATGTTTTGTATAAAATCGTGAAAAAGAAAGTAGAACACACAGCTGTGTTCAGTAGTGGAAGTATGAGTATTTATACACCTACTATGCAAGCAGAACTCCCAGGCTTGGAACTAACGTGTAGCTACAAGAAAATAACTTGTCAGTGAGGTTCATTGAAAAAAAAGACTTTAGTTCACTAAGGAGCATAGATAGCCACTACATGTGATCTGATGAGTCCAGTATGACCATATTCCTGACCTATCTGTATATCAGGGTAAGGAGAGAAGCTCTTGAAGCTATGCACCCATCATGGACAGTGCCCATTGTGCAAGCTTCTGCAGGGAGTGTAATGATCTTAGGTCATTTCAACTGGTCAATTAGAGTTATGTGCCAATAACACTAATTAAAATGGCCTTAAGTGCATTGAAAGTCTTTGGGAAGGGCTGGAGAAGACTTTAAATAGTGATGTAAGGTTTGATTTTCAATATTTCTCTGTCTCTGAAGATTGTTTAGAGCTCTGATTATACACTAATCCAAAAAAAGACTTTACTTACTTTTTACTAAACAAGTAGCACACCCTTGTTTGAAAAGCACAAAATGAGTTCCTACACAACTGCATGAAGGGGGTCCAGAGGTGGGCCCATCCCACACAACACACACATACATACACACAACTTTTGTAGAAT
>JBBPDB010143453.1:0-15032 GCA_037974465.1 Brachypetersius altus
AGACTTAAACCATATAATATAATATAACCGTACCATACAATATACCCAATATCCTCCTGAGACGCGGCCCATTCATTTAAGTCCTTTATAGTGGCCATTTTGTTCACCTGTGTCTTGGAGAGACCCTATGGAAGCCCTATGGTACTCTGTAAAGGACATCCTGGGCTTTCCAGTGATGTGTCCTGTGAGGAATTTGCATGCTGAGAACAAGGACTGCAATGGCAAGACATACATGAGGAGGCCCAAATGCAAGATGTTCCTCTGCAGAAGCAAAAATAAAACATGTTTCCAGGACTAGCACAGCTAAACTATCCAGAACTAAATTCACAGTTGAACTAAAATACATGTTTTGTTGTCCTTGCAAGCAACAAGTTGAACAATTGAACAATTTCCTCCGGGATGAATAAAGTTTTCTGATTCTGATTCTGAACAAGTAACAGAAGAGTGATACAGAATTTCGTAGTTTGGATCTAATTGAATGTGTTCTTGGGTTAATATCACGTAATTTATTTTCTAAATTCAGTTCTATTTTCACACAGAAATCATCCTGTTGTCCTCTTCAGTGGACGTGCTGGGAAATTAAAATAAAAAATATATTCAAAGAAATTTAAATTGTAAGGTGTTTTTTAGGCCCAAAATAGATCAAGAAAGATCAAGATAGAAATCACATGGTTCTCAGGAGGATATACCACTTTTGTGTGGTAACAATGCAAATTTCCCACCCTGAGACTATTAAAGGCTTATCTTATCTCAATTAATCTCATCGTTTATCATTTTACCCTACTCTACCTTACCTTACCATCACATATATTCACATAGAAATATAGTTAATAGAACTATTTTTTGACTTTTGAGTCAGTTTTTTTGCTGAGATCTTTCTCCAGGTTGCTAAGCTGTGGTGTCATGTTGTGCACACGGAGCACTTTGGGTCAAGCTGTACAATCAGTAGCAGTCAATTGATTGAACTGTCTCTGTTACGACTGGTTAAACCACTAAAGTCAGGGATAATAACTCAAGTAGATGAACAACAGCTCTAGTGAACACTCACAGATCGAATGCTGACATTTAAGAAGCGACTCAAGCATACAGACCCGTGAATAGTGTCTATTTTTTATGATGCGCACATGTCCAAATCAGGCAGAACTCAAGGCACATTTGCCCCCAGTGCTCCAATCCTTAACCATTCAAATGCAAGCAGCACGGATCCATGCTGGAAGCCCAACATATAATAACAAATCATCATCATACAGTCAAACATCATCTTATATTTAAGTTCCCCCAGTTAGTGTTGATGCTCGAGGTATCAGACATCATGTTGAACTTTGTTTGGTAGAACAGAAGTTATTGCAATTTTTAAAATGTGTAATAATAACAACTGCCACTGGGGTTTTAAAAATGGCCCTAAAGAACAACAAATACCAAAATTCCTTTTATTTTAGGTTTTAGAAACAAACCCAAAAATAACATAAGATCTTTGAACCCAGGAGAACTTGTCTCCGCCCACAAGTGGGTGTGAAAAACCCGCAGAGGGAGAGGCTGTAAACACCGGTTCTAGACTGATTTACACTGTTTATATTTACTGAAATCAGAGTTTACTGATACACTCTGAGTTCTGAGGGTAAACACTGGTTCTAGACTGTTTTACACTGTTTATATTTACTGAAATCAGAGTTTACTGATACACTCTGAGTTCTGAGGGTAAACACCAGTTCTAGACTGATTTACACCGGTTAAATTTACTGAAATCAGAGTTTACTAAAAAACTCTCCTTATAATGCTCATTATGCATTCCATCAATGCCTTCACCACTTTGTTGTGCTCCTGCAGGGTTGATTTCTTCTGCACTGCAAGCTTTTCTCAGCAGGTGTTTGAGACATTACTGTCCCAAGGTGGATATGAACCAGAGGACACAAAATGTAAGAGTCAGGGAAGTGAGAAGTGAAACTCTTTTTTACTTCTCAAATTTAAAGTGAGGCACTGTAGGTGAATGGACTCCATTGATCACTGATATTCTTTCAAATAATTGTACTGGAGGTGTCATGCAAGATTTAGACATGCGAATGAGATATTCTACATATACTTCATATGCATACAGTTTAAAACCCAGTATATTTAGGAAAACCCAGCCCAACGCGAGAGGAGGTTGAACTGTATACAGTAACCCCTCAGTTTTGCGTGGATCAGCATTCACTGATTTTTTCTGAGAACCGAACTGTAGTACCGCCACCAGTCCAGCAGTGATGCTAACCGCTAATGCTAATGTTTTTTTTAAGCAATAAAGTTTTCAGATTCTGATTATTTATTTATCTTTACAGTTTCTTTAATGGTAATGCATTAAACTGAGTTTAAATGAAATTAATATGTTCTGGGAGGATATTTGGGGACATATTTAAGGTTTACACTATAAAAATAGGCTTTTTTTTAACCAAAACACTGTAAGCAGGTGTTCTTGGAACGTAACCCCTGTGAAAAGCAGGGGATGCATTTAAAAAATGTTTAAAAAGTTGATGAGAGTATCTTTCTGTAGTATCTCGTCTTAACATGCTATTTCCCCCCCTGTGTAATATTCCCTTGCATTAATACCATGCAAAAAGCTTACAGTTATGTGTCTCCTTCTGATCAAATTAATAGAAATGGAAAAAAAGAAGAAAATGCAAGATGCAAGATGTTCCTCTGCATAACCAAAAAGAAAACATCAAGACTATCACAGCTAAAATACCCAGAACCAAAATACATGTTTTGTTGTACTTGCAAGCAAAAAGTAACAGAAGAGTGATACAGAATTTCGTTGTTTTGATCAAATTGAATGTGTTCTTGGGTTAATATCACGTTTTTTATTATCTAAATTCAGCCCCTGCATGCAAAAAGCTTAAAGTTAGATGTCTCCTTCTGATCAAATTAATAGAGATGGGAAAAAAAAGAAGAAAATCGATTCGAGAGACATCAAGGAAAATGAGAATGACGACATTAGAACACAACAGAAATGAGAACAGAACAAAAGAAAGAAGAGGAAAGAAGAAAAGAAGTGGGACAAAAGCAGTAGTGGAAAGAAGATGAAAGTACAACAGACTAGGACAGACTAGAAGAAAGAGAAAAAGACAAGATGCAATGAGACTTAATAAGACTGAAGATTAATAATTGAACAGTAAGACTAGAGTTTAATTGGTAAATTTGATCTAAACATCACAGGCTTCCAGTTAAACATTACCAAAGAAACTACCAGGCAGGTCTCCGGTCAGTTCTCGGATCTTGTCATTGTCCTATAAAAACCCCAGAAATCATTATGTTGTAGTTAAATGATGAACAGCCCAATAGTCGAAGCCCTACTGTACACTAAATAAATTCTAATTACATTAACATACATCATAGTTACATCACGGACACATCACAAGTTACCATGTCAACATACCATTAAACATTAAACTTATTTTAAATAACCGTTCAGTGGAAAAAGAACAATTGTGAGATCATTTTTAAACAACCTTCGGGCAATGTTTTTTTTTTTCTCCAAGACCAACTGTTTAGGAACCTTAATTTTCAAGACTGTTTCATCAGCCTCACTATCTTCCAGCATTTCTTCTGTTTGTGTCTCTGTGTCTGTACAGTCTTAGCATAAACATCTTTCCTCCAGGATCAGTGAAGTTTTTTTTATTCTGATTCAGGTCATCACAATCATATCTCTGATTATAGCCCAGAAAGCATTTTAAAAAATACACAGGTAAGCACCAATGAATCTGTTTGAGTGCTAATGGCACCCCCTGGTGAAGAACCTTCAAGCCAGCTAAATGCGTGTGAGTGAGTGAGTGAGTGAGTGACCAAGTTACAAGCCAGGTCAAAGAGACGCTTTGCATATTATTTTAATTATATCTTACAGAAATCAATCTGAGATCTCCTCTCCTCTGTCTTTAAGGGCTCCTCCATTACTTTCAATAGATTTGTGGTCCACCACTGCATGTTAGCCAATTAATGGCCGTGCAGAAGTTTCATTGTGCTCTTGTCAAGCGCCAGCCACAACAAATGTCTGTATATATTTTCGCTGCAGCAGTGCTTAGCCGCTAATTGAACTTCTTTTGTTTTTATCCGCACGTCCTCTTCTTGTTCTCTCGCTCCTTATCGCTTGAATAACTTATACTGTTTTAGATCATTAGAAGCTCTGTGGGCAACTTTTACATTTAGAGGTGATTCATTCTGGCCTGGATCGCTCTTCAGTCAGATGGGCGACGTGCCAGATCACACTCAAATGTAGGTGTAGATGTTGTTTTTTAGGACTATTTATGGTTCTGTAGGATGCTGCTTGTTGCATTTCAAGTTAAGAAACCTAGATTCAGGCCAAAACAAACCCCCCTCTTTAATAGAACAAACTTTATTTTTTGAGCAAGAAAGGCTCAAAGAACCTTTGGCCCTGTTTAACCATGGCTTTCTTATGAGGGAGTCACCTCCCTCTTCGCAACATCACTCGCAGTCTGGTGGCAAAAGTGGCTGGCAGAATGCAAGGCAGCCTGGATGATATGTTATTTACAATGTAGAGAACTCACTAAAACCCCACACAATAGGGGAGCTGAAATAAAGAGAGAATGGCTATTTATCCCTGCAGGTCCACTCCTGTCCTGGGCTCCGGCTCCCTCAGAGTCTGCTGATGCGGCAAATGATTAACATATATATGAGGGAAGTTTCACACCTGGGCTTTTAAAGAGTGCTTCAGCATGCTGCATGAGGCATATATATATATACACACACACACACACACACACACACACATGTTACTGTATATATACATATACATATATACACACACAATATTCCTAATCTGAATTTGATGTCAAGCCCTGTAATTCCTTTCCGCACTGTGATGTCTTGCTTGGAATAAATTGGGAATGATCATTCATTGCATGCCGTGACCTCACAAGATGACTTCAGATCATTCAACAATGACTTCACACGGTGCCTGTGAGCACTTTCTCCGCAAGAAAATGTCAACATTCACCTCAGACAACCAGAGAGTGGAGACCTGCCCACATTGTTTCTTTTTTTACAGTGCTAACATGCCCCCTACTGACCTTCTTCCATTATAAGCAATCCAATTATGTTGAGTTTTTAGTTCCGCCTCGCTCGGGTCAGTGTTTCCTTGGTTCCTTCTCCAGTTATGATGTTTTTACAGTGAGATGGATTATTCTGCTGCTCTCTGTTAAAGCATGGATGAGTCCTCCATTCTTTTAGGCGCAAGCTTCAGCCATACATTAACAGGATACGTCACCAAAAAATGCTAATGTAGTTAACGTCGAATAAAAGCTGGATATGCTTTGGTTGCAAAACGCTAACTGGCCCTCTAGCTTTCATTTATTATTTGCAATTTCAGCAGTTTTTCTGCGAGGCATTCCTATAAAATGTTCAGAGTTATCTCTTAACAGTAAATGTGCCTGGTTAGCTGGGCGCCTAGAGAACGACTTGATGTTATAGTGCATTTGACAGTCTGAGCAACACTGGGAGGCAGGTCTCATACACTCTGTTCTTTCTGAAGTTACCAGTGGACATATAGAGCAAATACCACAAGACGTCCTGTCAGATGCCCAAAAAAAATCATTACGTTTATTGCATTTAGCAGAAGCTTTTATCCAAAATGGCTTCCATTCCAGAAGTACAGGGGGCAGTCTTTCTGGAGCAACTTGGAGTTGATGGTCTTGCTCAAGTACCCAGTAGTGGTCTGCTGAAGGTACGATTCGAACCCATGACTTCTTAGTCCAGAGACGATTTTTAATTCAAAATGGAATGTCATCGTTTCCCAATGCTTGCTTACTCTTTGAGGGCCTTCCATGGCCAACATCAGAGACCACCTAACTTCTTCAAAGGATGAGTCAGTCAGCTGCCACCTGTGGCTTATGTCTGTGGCTCCCTCCTACCCCTGTTTTTCTCACCTCTATTGAGAGCTGTATGGCTTTTGCTAGAGGTGTAGAGAAACAAAAGGAGTTTCCAGGGTGCTAGACTTACTCTCTGGACGTGAGTTATGCAGATGAATTTGCTCTTGCTGTCACATTTCACACCAGCGAATATGGCTGTTCAGTCTAGACCCCAAAGCCTAACCCAAGGATACATTCCCCCAAGTGCTAGGATCACAAGGCGAAATGTAAGAGGTGAAAATCACAGCAGCTCTTTTTTTGCTTCATAAAAAATGCAAAAGTTTCAAGAAAAGAGCTTCAACTTGCATTCGAGTTTGGGCAGAATCCAAGTGTCACAATACAGATACGTCTACACGAACGAGGTTTGTTTTTTGTCTTGTAGCCCCAGCCACGATAAAAAGAGATATCATTCTTTTTTTATTTGGTAGTGATGGGCTTGCTATCTTTAGCATGTTCTTTCCAACCTCACGTTGGAGTAGTTTGGCAAAAATCATGTGTTTTATGTTTTTTAGAACTGAAGCTGTGAGGCTGACGTTGCTAGCCAACACAAGAGCTCATCCAAGTCATCCATATAGTCTGTAGTAGGTAATGAGCTTCTAGCTGTAGGAGCTCTAGCTCTGCTAAGCTTTGTTCTCCCACCGAAGCACTTTTTCCAATCCATATCCACCCTATTTGGCTGGAAATGGCCAAATCTGGCAGCCCAGCTGGACGTTGGTTATGTTTTCCTAGGTGAAACATAGAATCAGGGAGGGTCATTTTCTCTCAATGATAGGTGAGGTCGGTGGGAGGGGGACTTAAGAACAGAGCAAAGTCATAATGTTCTGTCTTTGAAATTATATGAAGAATAGTGACGAATTTGACCCGGGACATGAACTAAGAAGTTAAAAAAAGGTCCATTTTGATTTCAGGTTGACTGTCCAATACTGTGAGTGAGTAAGCGGTGCAGGAGGAAACCTGAGGATTACTATTAGAGAGTTTCTTATGGGATGTTCAAAAACACACAATGCAACTGCAGAAAAATGAAAATGAGATTTTTTGCTCAGTGACATCATTTTTCCCAGCAAACGTGTTTCCAGCTGCTTTTAACCCCCACAGACTGTATATTTTATCACTATGGAATTCTCTAAATGAAATTCATCCATGGTGTGAATGTCTGTAGCAATTTAAATTATGCATAGCTTTTCCCTCCCAAAACACACCAAACATGAAATTAATTCCACTCCAATCATCCCTCCCCTCCTCTCCTCTCCTCTTCTCTTCTCTCCTTTCCTTTCCCCTCCTCTTTTCTTTTCTCCTCTCCTTTGCTCTTCTCTTTCCTCTTTTTCTCCGCTTCTCTCTTTCTCTTTTGTTGCCTCTCATCTTCACTTCTGTCATATCCTGTCCTTATCTTCTCGTTCCTTCTTCTCCTCTCTCATCTCTCTGCCTATCCTCTCCTCCCCTTTGCTCTCTAATCTTCTCTTCTTTTCTCTTCTCTTCTTGCCTCTCCTCTTCTCTTCTGTCATCTCCTCTCCTCTCTGCTTTCCTTTCTTCTCTTCTCCTCTCATCTTCTCTCCTCTCTTCTCCTCTCCTCTCCACTCTACTTCTCTCCTCTCTTCTTTCATCTTTTCTTCTTTTCTGTCCTCTTTACTTCTCTTTTCTTCTATCCTCTCCTCTCTTCTCTGCCCTTCTCCTGTTCTTTTCTCTGTTCTTCTCTCTTCTTTCCTTCAGTCATCTCCTGTTCTCTCATTTTCTTCTCATCTCTTTTCTCCTCCCTACTGTTTCTCTCCCACAGCTCCTGTTCCTCTGGTGCCTTTCAGCGCAAAGCGGCGGCAGCAGCTTGTTTGCAGCCCGGCAGCTGCTGTTCTGTGTGTGTGTGTGTGTGTGAGAGAGAGAGAGAGAGAGAGAGAGAGAGAGTGTGTGTGTGTGTGTGTGTGTGGTGGGGGGGGGGTGAGGGGGGTGGTTAAAGTCTGCCGGCTGGAGCTCCTCTCAGTAGAGCCGCTCTCGCGCTGGTGGCGGACAGACTGCCCTCGCTGTGCTCCGGACGGAGTGTGACTGTACCCCTCCTGGCTGGGATGGATTGAGCTGTGAACAAGTTTGTGCTGCAGCGTGTTGTTCTCTCTGGGCTGAGCGTTTCTGGGAGAGGGGTGAGGGGAGGTTTCTCGCCCCTCACTTGGTTCCCTCCTCTGCACACAGGGCTGCAAACTTGGTCTGGTGAAGTGGACGTGCAGGAATGGGGATGCGGGCGGAGGATGCATTCTCGCTCTGCTTCTTTCTGACTGTGGGGCTCTTCTGCACTCGCGTGGCAGACGCCTCTGAAGGCTACTGTCGGACTCTCCGCTCGCAGAGCAGGGGGGCCAGGAGGGATGGACACAATGAGTTTCGACTTCGTTTGGAAGGAGATCCGGACACTTACCAGCCCGGGAGCACCTACAGAGGTGAGGAAATGATCCAGGTTGGACTATTAAAGAGAGGCGGGGTTCATTTCTAACAGTAATGGAATCCTTTATGGTCCCCTATAAATTCATTTCTTAAAGGTTCTTTAAGAAATCATACACAAGATGCATAAAATATACTTTCTCTGTTATAAAGGAGAATCTTGGGTTTTGGTTCTACATTGATTTTTAACAGCAACAACCTTAAAAAAAAAGCCTTTTAAACGGTACAGATTATGCCCCCTATAAGCAAAGTCATTGAGGTTCCATAAAGACCATTACCCCTACTACAAAACACCTGAAGCACCAATTCTGAAGTGTATACATTATGAACACTTTTAGTAAAATGGGTTCAATAATGATAATACAAATGGAGCTTTTACTCTAATGATTGTAGAACTCTTTTTAAAAAGTTTTTTTTTGCAAGAAGTATATATAACAAGTTCTCCAATATAGAGAACAATAGCAAAGAACCATTTAAGCATTTAAATGGTTCTTTGATTTGCTGTTGTTTTACACATGAGTATTTATTCTTTTAAGAACCTTTGAAGAACCAGTGTGTGCACCCTATAGCTCAAAAGGGAATCTCTTATTCAAAACCAACATTTTTAGGGGAGTCCTTTTCAGTGCTGTATAGAACCTTTTTCTTTAAAGTTCTTTCAACAACACAGTAGGTTCTTCATCACACAGAAGAACCATTAGAGCAAGCAAAGGACTATCAAAATGGTTCACAAATACTCACTGTTCTATATTTAACCACCATACCACTAAAGAACCTTTGATTAATTCCTTCCACTTTATGGGTGTGGACTATGCTGGATATGTGCATGTGTGGCTGGATGGGGTGTGTTCTCAATGCTGGTCCCTCTGACTTCCACAGTTTAGGTTTAGTGCAGTCCCCCTGTTCCTTACATGCCCAGCCGCTGATTAATGAGTTGACAAGTTGAGGCAGTTGTGTCGGACCAGGGAAAGCACTTCAATGTTTCTTGTAGAATTAGGAACCACCGGAAAAGAAAAAGAAAAGAAAGTTACCCAAACGTGCAAGTGCACTACTGTGGATTCTCATCTAAATGGACGTTTTTGAACACAGTCCAAAGAGGAATCACCTAGTGCAGACCTTGTGTATGTTAGGACCGCCCTTTAACCCTTAGAATATGAGCAGCATGGATCAGTAACAGTGCCTTATATTGAAGTTCCCATGGTTTGTACCGATGCTTGAGGTGTCTGACTTTTTGTTGTTTGGTGTTGTCACGTAGACCCAAAGTAATTGTAATTTAAAACATGTATTAACAATAATAATAATAATAATAATAATAATAATAATAATAATAATAACAACAACACCTGCTACAGGGGTTTTAAAAATGGTGTAACATGAACTTGAAGAACCAAACCAAAATGAATAAGATTTTTCAACCTTGGATTGTCTCCGCCCACAATTGGGAGGGGGTCCGGAGAGTGGCTGAATGGTGGCACGCCGAGAGAAAGAGCAGCGAATGGAGAGCGTGTAGGAGAACAAACACCCGTTTTTTTATTTTCTGAAATCAGATTTTACTAATACACTAATGGTTAAAGTGTAATGTTTGTGAAAATGGCTCACATTATGCAGCTGATACCTCAGCAACTTCCATCCCAAGCGTGCCTGCGCTAGCATGTCTAGGTTCAGATTGTTCTGCTTCATGGGAAAGACACACAAGAGAAACGCTGACACACTCACGTTTTACATACTGGCAATTTGTGACTTGCCCCGGCACACCTTAGAGATCTGACCTACTGTTTAGCTAAATTCTGCCACATCTGACCTACATTTCTCTCTCTCTCTCTCTCTCTCTCTCTCTCTCCTTCTCTCTCTCTCTCTCTCTCTCGCTGTAGTGGGTGTGTATGCCTCCAGTCCATCTTATTTCCGTGGTTTCACCCTGATTGCTCTGAAGGAAGGAAGAGAAGGAGCCAGGCCTGATGATTATGCCGGCACTTTCAAGGTGAGCAGAGTATTTTGGTGACCTGCTTTTTGATGTCCCGAACTGTGGCAGCTCAACGTGACGTTTATATTGCCACCTTCCAGAGAGTGATTTATGGGTTTTCGCTGAGACGACTAGACGGTGCCTTTTCTTCTCCGCCCTAAAAATCCAAGAAAACAAACAAGAACATTTCAGGAGGCCTTGCAGAATCCGCATGAAATTTTTGGCCCAAAGCTCTTACATGCCGGTTACTGCTTAGCATCAGCAGACTGTCGGAGCTCGCTGAGTTACAGGCTGGAATGTGAGAGTGCCAGCATAATTCACAAGTTTACGCCTCTGTGAGTTTAATATGCTGGACAAATGGGCAAGTGCAGACCAATTTCAACAAATCAAGCAATTAGAGTCATGTAAAAAAGCAGAAAAATGTCACAAAGTTAGTAAAATGCTCTAAAACACGTCTGCTTGTATAGAATGCAGCACACCATTAAAATTAAAAGTAGAAGTGATACTCTTGCAGTCCTGACTCTTATTATAAAGTTTAAAGTCTATAAAAGGGATGCTTGAAAGTCAAGAACATCTTTTAAAGCACAAAGAACCTCCATGTAAAGTAAATGATGCTCTTACTACCTGTAAGCCCAGGACAAATTGAGAACATCTGTTTTTTAAGGACCCTCTCTTATAAATGAAGGGAATAAAGGAGCCTGAAACACAACCCTGGTCCTGGAGGTCCCACACAGTTTGAGAATTCACCTGCTCAGAAACACCTGGATTATCTGTTAATGACCAGCTGTGATTTGCTGTAGAGCTGGGGTGTGGAACTCCGGTCCTGGAGTGCCGTGGTCCAGCACGTGGTCCTGCTCAGAAACACCTGGTTCCCCTCACCAGTTAATTGTCAGGTTTAGGGAATGTGTTTGAGGAGGAAAACCATCGCTGGACACAGGGTGTGTCAGGCTCCAGGACCAGAGCCTGACACGCCCGCTATAGAGGAACCATTTCATGTTTCCTAAAGAACCTTTCAACAGATGGTTCTTCAGAAAACAGTTTGAGGAACATTTGAAAGATATCTTCATTATTTAGGGATTCTACCCTATTGCTCTGTGTATAGTGCAGAGGACTCCAAACACTGGGCCGCCGTCCGGTCACACAAAAACAACAGGAGGCCGCTGCTATGGAGGAACCTTATTAGGTGCTAACACACCATTTGCAAGTTTTCCATCATAGAGAAGAACCATTTTACCAGGCAATGAATGATTAATACATTCATATGCTGTTCATGGGTCCATATAAAACTATAGAAAACTTTAAAAAGCCATTCAGAGTTTAGGAAGACCAAAAAACATTATGGGAAGAAGCTTCATTTTCCTAAAAAGTTTTTTCAAACATGGCTTTTTAGGGAGCCAAAAGTAGCGGCGACACTTTGTGGTCCCATTGTTTAGGAGTGTATATTAAATTGGAAGGTGGAACTGGAAGATCTTGCTAGAAGCTGAAATTTTCTTAATACTTCACCATTTGTGTGAAACTCTGTCCTAAACATTCGGATGGAGACGAAAAGATAATTGTTCTTCTTCGAGAGCAACCTCTTCTCTGGCTCCTCTCCTGGAATGTGTCTCATTTAAAACAGCCAACTTCACTGAGCAGTGAATGCATCCTCCAGAGACTGCGTCTCAGTGCAAACAATGTAATAATCTCGGTGGGCAGCTTTCGAGGAGAAGCGCTCGAGCATCTTAGAAGATACAGCTGCTAGGTATTTGCATGAGACACACATTTAGTTGAGAGAAAGTAAGACCTTGATTAGAAAGAGAAGCTTGGGGGAGAGAGCTGGTGCGGACCCGACTTATTAGCCTGCACCGAGACAATGAAACCATCTGTATAAAGTATTGATGAATTAAGGGGCTCATGTAATGGAAGACAAGGCTTTCTTCACTTTTTTAAATAAAGGAGTTTAATCAAGTCAGAGCCTTGGAAAAGTGTTAAGCGTATCATTCAGGCTACAGACTTTATATGGAAATTAAGGTACAAAAACAACCTGCTGCTCCTGATGTTCCTGTGATAGCATTTAGCCCCGCCCATTCACTCTAAAGCTATAAGGAGTATTTCAGCCCTATTTTTGAAGGGCATATATATATATATATATATATATGTATATCCACACACACACACACACACAGATACACAGTAAACCCCCACTTTGACATGGATCAGCAGCATGTTTTAGGACGTCACAGTCTGTACTCAGTCAGCTGTATTTCTCCTTGATGCTGATTGGCTGCTGCCCTCTGATGTCCAGAATTTCCCCCGTAGAGAGTCTCAGTGTTCTCGTGTTTTTCATTTTGTTCTTCTTAAAGCCCTGTATTTTTATTACTGTGAATTCAATTTCTTTTTACCTGCTCATACCGAAGAAAATGCCCATGCATGAATTACAGTCCAGTCTATACAGGGGTAACATCAGTATTTACATTCTAGCACTGCAGGAGTTCTGTGTAAACTGTAGAGTACCGTTATGGGTTTACCTTTACAGGCATTTTTAACCACATCACAACACCATGGTTTTTCACTATAAGCAGGTGCCCTTGGAACGAGATTATATATATATATATGAACATTTACATTTACTGTAGAGCAAAAATACTGCACTTAAACTGCTAAGTGTTCCTCCAGGATCTGTCTTAAAAATGCATGCATCTTTTATACTCCTTTTAATGCAAAGCCCTTTATCATTAAGTGTAGTTTGCAGTACCCTCTCATTTCAGGCTGCAAACTGCATCATGCACATGACAGAGAGATGTTGTTTTTTATGCTATATATGCGTCTCCTTAATGGATATTTCACAAACGTGTTTTGGAGCGCTGGATCGAAAGCACTGGCATTTGAATGGATTCTTGTCTGGAGAGAGCTGGGTGAAGCTCTAGGAAAAGAGAGCCATCCCCGGTAAGCTGAGTGGGAGTGTGGAGTCTTGAATAGTAAAAGCTCTCATCCATAACAACCTGCACTTGCTCATAGTGCTCTCCATCAGAATTAGGCTCTCTGTGCTGTCGTGAGATCAGCTGGATCTTATCTGGAGTGCTGCTGTTGCTGTGGAGTGTAGTATTGAAGCAGCAGTGATGTATATTCATTTTATTTCATCCCTACCTGACCCAATGTGCTACTGGCGTTCAGAGCCTTCGTCTTGTTCCAGCATACGTGTGTATGTCTATTTACAGGCCATTACAATAATTACCATAGAGTCCTGACTGTGTTTGTGTGACTGAAGACATTTATGCACGTGTACAGTAAAGTCATTTCGTCTTGGCACAGTGTAATATAGCTGTAGATAAATATAGCAAGGAAGCATCTTTGAGCACACCAGTAACCACTTATTCAAGTCAAATTAAGTCAAGCAGGTTTATTGTAATTTCAACCTTATTCACAGTACACAGTGAAAAGAAACCCCATTCCTCTGGACCATGGAGCAACACAAGAATACAAAAACAGAAACTCCACATACAGGACAAAATAGTGCAAATAGAAAATAAGTGCAAGAAAAGTACAAGAGCAACTAACCAGGACAAGACAGCATTTAGACATTTGAATAAATACAGTATTATAACAGATGACGTATTCTAGCAGCATTCATGTGTGCAAAACTGTAGAATAGTGATCTCATTATAGTGCCCCACATTACAGTGATCTCTTTACAGTACACCACTACTACAGTGATCTCATTACAGTACACCACTACTACAGTGATCTCATTACAGTACACCACTACTACAGTGATCTAATTACAGTACACCACTACTACAGTGATCTCATTACAGTACCCCACCATTACAGTGATCTCATTACAGTACCCCACCATTACAGTGATCTCAATACAAAACCCCACCATTACAGTGATCTCATTACAAAACATTTAATATTTTTCCATTCTTCTAAAGGCCAGCTGTTGTCCAATTAAGTAAAAAAGTTTTTGAAAATGGACAACAATTGAGATCCGAGGTTTCGCTCTGACAGTGTGCTGCAGGTCCGTTTAAGGAGACTGAATTGCTGAACGGAGCTCAAGCTCGTGATCTGCTGGACCGAATGCTGCGTTATCACGGCTCTGCTGATAGGGGAGTAGCGTGTCTTGCTCTGCCTGTAGGAAGTCTTTCACTCTGGCAGCCAAAGCGCAGCACATTTAATGGGTTCGAACTGGCTTCGTCCTGAGTGAGCTGTCTGAGCGGCGCTGTCAGTGTGTGCAAGCTCAGTATAAAGGAATGCCTGAAGCTGCTCTGATTTTTTAACTGGCCGGTGATGCTTTGTGTGTGTGTGATATGGATATGTGGAAACACGTCATTAATCTTGCTCTATACATTTTTATTCAAAGCCAAATGAGGTTTTCCCTTAAACCACAGACCTGATAGCAAGTCTGAAAAAGGAAAGCGCGTCTTTAAGTTGTTTTTGATTTTGCATTGAAAACAGCCTAATCTTTGAAAAAAGGCTTGATTGCTTTTAAAAAGGAATGATAAAGCAAAGCCACAAATAATCAGTTTTTTGAATAAGGCAGCATGTGCATGCACTTCAAATCAGCGTATTCTAAACAAATGATTGCTGTAATTCCACCTGCTGACTAGAGTCCGACTGATAAAGGATTTTGAAGGCCGATACGGATACAAATATTTGTTGGTTTTAAAATCCGATATTCCGATATGTCGGCCGATATATATATATATATTTTAAATTTCAGAAACGCGCAACAAAACATTAACAGATTTCCCTAACATTAGTTATTGAACACACTTCACCGATGA
>JBBPDB010143461.1:0-15031 GCA_037974465.1 Brachypetersius altus
AGCTATGATGACTTTCACCTTGATATTTTAGCGCAGATTTACTCTCTTTCTCTCTGTCTGTCTGTCTGTCTCTCTCTCTCTCTTTCTCTCCCTGGCTCTCTCTCGTTCGTGACTTTTCCGGATCGCGCCTGTTTTAAACCTGTCTCGCTCTCTCTGTCGCTCTCTCTCACGCGCTCTCTCTCTCGCGCTCTCTCTGTGCCTCTCTCTCTCGCTCTCTCATACTCTCTAGTTCGTGACTTTTCCGGAGCGTGGGGATCATCTCTCTCTCTCTCTCTCTCTCGCGGGCTCTCTCTCTGTCTGTCTCGTTCGTGCAGATCGTCTCTCTCTCGCTCTCTCTCTCTCTCCCTTTCTCTCTGTCTCTCTCTCGCTCTCTCTTACTCTTTCTGTCTCTCTCTCGTTCCTCACTTTTCTGTATTTAAACCTCGAGTTTATATTTACATTTTCTTTAAGGGTAATGTATTAAACTGAGTTCAAAATGAAATTAAAATGATCTGGGAGAACATTTGGAGGCATATTTATGGTTTACACTATAAAAATAGGCATTGGGATCATTTTGGGGGGGTCGCTTCAGACCTTCGGCAGAATTCAAATGAGCCATTTTAATCTAGATTAATTCCAAGATTACAGTGAGATTAATCTGGATTAAAAAAATTAATCTATGCCCACCTCTAATATATATATATACATATATATTAGAGATGTCAAATGAACACAATAATTTATTTTCATTAATTACAGAAACAATAACATGTTAAAAAAGGAACACTGATTAATCGCATCATGTGACATTGAGCACCCGTCCCGTTCTGGCCACAGACTGTAAAATGAAGGTGAGAGTGCGCTGGAACGTTTACATTTGAAATTGAACAGATGGAACAGTTAATATGAGTATCATTCACTGCAATTCATACAATAAGAAATTTTTGTTTCATCGGAGTACATCACATCCAAAATGTCACCTCAAAGCAAAGCGGTCCGAGCCAGAACAGCTAGATACCAGCAGCAGCAGCCCACCAAACTGGACCAGGTACTCAGACCTAAACTGAACATGTCTACCTGTGACCCATCAAAATGGTCTCTGTTGCAGAGTTTATTTTAAGATGTCTTGCATGCTGGGGTTGACGTGAGACACTCCACTGGGAAAACACAACCCTACAGCTTAACCCCCCACACCGAACCCCCTTTCGAGACCCAACAACAATGGTCCCCCCGCATTATAATGCTTCTGTAACTCGGGCGATAATGTACATGTCTTACACTGCACCTTATAGACAGATTATACACACTACAAATGTATATGCCCTAACATAGTTAAAGAACAGAATGTTAAAGGATGTATAAATAGCACCAGACACTGGGAAAAGCTTTCCTTCTCGCCAGTGAGTGGAATGTGAAAGCATATATTAAAAGATCTAGTGGTGAATTCTTTGCTGTGGTGTCTTGACTGGATTTCCCTTTGTAGTTGCAGATGGCCTGCGCCACCTTGCCACCAGCACAGTGACTCACAGCCCCCACACTGGGATTCTATTTTGTCCTTGCAGTCTTTCTTTGCCAAGGCAATAGCTTTTTAAATGTCATACTGTTATGTCTCCAGGGTCTGATAACCTTGTCTTGCATAACACCTTTGTGACAGAAGACAGGTATAGCTTTCATTTAACGTGTGTTATAGTACCGTGCTTTACACATATGGCCCCTGACTTCACGACAGAAGGAACATGGGAAATGTAGTTCTAGACGGATTTGTGAATAGTTGCCTGTAATTTAATTCCTAAGAGAGAATCTGTTTTTAAAGGTTGGAGTGGGCTATGGGGTTAGGCTTTTGAGTCTGAACAGATATCTGTTGTGTTCCAGTGGTACGACATTTGAGCATTTGAACGGCAATTTATACATGTAAGAATGTAAATCAGTCTATAATTCAATTTATTTTCATAGCATCTTATAGAAGGAGAAGAAGTTTAATTTATATGGTATGTTTTTTAAACCCAAGGACATTTTACAGCATGCAAAGTACATAAGACATACACCAGTTATCTAGCAAAGTGCAGCTCTAGCGACATTAACTCTGGAAACCTGTAAAATTATAATGATACCCATCATTTAATCCACTGTTGGTCCTGTATCAATTAAATTTTGATCGCTTCTTCCTATTTTTTTAATCACTGCATTGTAAACACACTTCTCCTGGAAACTGATCCATTAGTGGATGCTGGACAGTTAACCAATAGTGTTTAATGAAGTCCTACAGTGCTTAGGTGGGTCCAGCTGGGTTTATGTAAACACTGTAGGTATAAATTGAACATTGTATATCCTGTAAACCTTATACACTATGCATTATATGAGTTCTGGGACACACAATGGTTCCTTTGTAGACACAGTTTGCAGAAGAGCCTGTTCTATACCAGCATGACTGTGCCCCAGTGCACAAAGCAAGATGCATAAAGACAATGTTGGATGAATTTGGTGTGGAAGAATTTGTCCTGACCTCAACTCCATCCACCACCTCTGGGATAAACTAGAACGGAAATTGCGAGCCAGGCCATCTTGTCCAATATGAGTGCCTGCACTTATAAGTGCTATACAGAATTATGGGGGACAAATTCCCACAGAAACTCCAAAATCTAATGGAAAGCCTTCCAAGAAGAGTGGAATCTGTTCTAGCAGAAAAATGGACAACCTCCACAATGAAGCCTATGCACTTGCAGTGTCATTAAAGTCCATGTTGGTGTAATCATCAGGCGTCCCAATACTTTTGTACATATAGCGTATATACAACACTGGTCTTTTGCCATGCTATGTGAATATGAGATTGATCTGTAAGATTTAGAATTGGTCCAACAGTTCCAGTTGCTTGTAAAGATCTGTTGGACAGAGCTTGGGCATTGAAGCTAGGGGACGGAATAACAAATGGCTTTATGTGCTACTCAAGATACAATTAAAATACGTAAAATTAAAAATACATTTAAAAAAAGGTCTTTTTTAATCAGCCAATGTGTTATTTCTTATTTACTTTCTTATTTCTAGTGTTGCTGCACTACATTCTATAAAGTGACACGGGTACAAACTGAAAGATTAGAAGTCCAATGGAATTAGCGCAGAAACTCTTCAGATGTTAATCCATTATTAACTTTGACAAGGATAAGTGAAACAGATGTTTGGGTGAAGTTGAGCTTGGATAATGTTTTAAGTAGGGCTTAGTTGGCATGGTTTTACTTTTGATGGCAATTGTCTTGAAGTTTAAAGCAAAGCCGGTCAAATACATTTTGCAAAACCTCAAAAACAATTACTACACTGCAGAAAATACGTCTGCCAAATATGTGTTCTTTGTGGAGATGGTACTGAAGAAGCACTTATGCCTCCCTAAACCGCCTTGGAAACTCATGGCTTATTGAGGTATTTTCTATAAATGAAATGTGAACCTTTTTTAAGGCATAAAGATGCTCCATGTAATGGAAAAGTTATGTTATGTTATGTTGTGTGAAAGTGTGATAGTACTCTCAGTCAGCAATACATGTACCTAATGTTATAGGACAGTCCTTTAAAACTTGTCGACAGTAACAGCGTGAAAGGTCAAACGTCACCTCAAGTCTTAAAGTCTTTTAACAAAGCTCTTCAAAGCTCTTTTTTTACCTGTTTGGAAGACCTCAGTCAGTATTAGTTTTTGTATCGAGCAATATTTTTCTAGTAGGAAATCAGCTAATCACCACAAAAACCTTGGTGATTATCCACCCTTCCATCCATGTTCCATCCATTGTCTACCCGTCATTGGCGATCATGTAAGCTTCCTTATTAAAGATATGGAATGTTTTCTCAAAACACACTACATAATTTGAGAACTGAACTCAGTTTAACATGGAAATCCCTACAATAACACAGAAACTGCAAATATCCTCTGCCTTATATTTTTTTCTGGATGTTTTCACACCATGGGACTCAGGGCAGGTTGTAGCCGACCTGGAAGCACTTTTTTCGAATTCCACACTAGGGTTGAGCCCCCGTACTCTAAACGCAAATTCTCCGCAGTTTACTCCAGGAGACCTTTCCAACAAGCCCTCGTTATTATTTGTAATTTTCTTGACGCAGTGTCCCAATACTTTTGTCCTGTAACATTCCGAGTTGCATATCTCAGCAGGGAAAGCACTCAGACACTTCAAACTCCACAGATGGGTTGATCTCCAGGAGACCTTTAAAACGATTTGTATTTTTAACCTGAGTAGATCAGGGGTTATTCCCCGAAAACCATTGACCATTACATATACAGGGACTTGATGACATTGTATTCAAATACATAGACCTTAATATGGAGTTGGTCTCCATATTAAACAACAGCGTCCAGTCTTCTTAGAAGGCTTTCCACAAGATTTTGGAGTGTTTCTTTTGGGGTGGGGTTAAGGTCAGCACTCCATGTGGACCAGTCAAGTTCTTCCACACCAAACTCATCCAACCATTTCTTAATGGAGCTTGCTTTGTTCACTGGGGCACTGTCATACTTTTGTCCATAGGACAGCAGATGTATCATCAAGTTGGCTTCAGTCTTTATCCGTAGCATAGACAGAATTTCAAAAGCCTTAGAGAAATCATTACAGTGAGGATGACAAGCATTTACATTTACAGCATCATCTAGCTTACTTAGTGAGAAGGAAAAGACAACCCATAAATGCTGAGCTTGTGTTGCCTAGCTGACAGCAAACCGCAATGGGTATTGGCTAATTAACCACAGTCCTACCTTTCACAGCATTTGCTGCCTGTCTGGGACCATCTTTTAAAGCATTTAATATTTATTATTGATCTTTGTTCAACCTCACTGAACCATTGTCTTAACTGCTTAACCTAGTCTGATAGATGGTAAGTAGTATCAAGTGCTAGGCACAGCTAAGCTAAGCTTTAAAATGTTAGAAATAGTCAAGCAGTAATTGCTGTGATGACAGCATCTGACAAAAACGGGTGGACCATATGTATTTAATGTTGAAAAATACCTGAAGATGAACGCACTTTGCACTTTGGCACCTTTGTACTCATTCTGTACTTTAAGAACAGAAGATAAATGGCATTTTTGTAACATTTTCACAGCCAGTCAAAGAGAAATCTGGCTTCCAAGTGAGCGTACCTACCCCATAGAGAGACTCCCCCACCCCACTGCTAACCCTTGCTCCTTGCAGACTTTCATCTCTACCTTTTCCAGAACCAGCGCTCCTGAATAGAGATGCTTTGTCCATTGTAGAATGTGAGGCTGATATGCTTCTTTTTTAGAAAATTGGAATGGAATTTTTTGAATAATAGGACACCGTTTTGCAGAGCTACATTCTTAGCACACACTCCAGGCGTCAAAATCTGAATTCATTCGATCTTATCTTAGCCAAGCAAGATTTCAAACTGCAGAGGACAGAACCCAAAATTATACTACTGTGCTGAGAAGACAGAGTAGACACTATTATTTCTGCTCCCTACAATCATTCACATAGAAAAGAGAGCAACTGAGGAGGACAGGCAAGTGTTAGTAATATGAATCATGACATAGAGAGCATAATGTATTTATCCTCCCTCCGCTTCTCTTTTCTTGGACACTGTGCACAAATTCCCAGATGACTACATCTTAATCTCTTTTGATGTGAAAGTAAAAATACCATCACCACGTAGGTTTCAGAGGCCAATGCTTGTATAATTGGACTATTCTCATGTTCAAACCTCTGCCCATAAGGCGGTGTGTAAATACCTCCCACTCTCTACACAGTTATCCGTGGGCCTCAACTCAATAGGCGCTGAATTGGATAAACTTTGTAGAGCTTCTTTAACTGATAATTGGAAACCGCTTTAATAATAGTTATAGCACTGGCAGCTTTCCGTTGCTGAATGTAAGTTTTATTTTAAAGATTTAATTATGTAATTTTAGCCTTTTTTGTTGTGCAGATTTGAATAGCCATACCTAAATCAGAGCAGCCCACTGTAGCTTCCCTGCCAAGCTAACGTAGCATACTGTAGATCCCCTGGAGAGCATGTTCAAGACTTAAAAAAAGGAAGGAGCAACATTTGTTGTAATCTGGTCATTTTGTTTGTTATTGGCAGTGTGTGTAGTGGTGGGGGGTGTGGGTTGAAGCGTGCTGTCAGTTCCCCTCCTTTGAGATTCCTTTTGCTTACCTCTTAAGTTTCTGCTTAGCCCTTAGCTTCCACTAACAACAGTCTCTTTCTCTCTAAACGAATATGACAGTGCAGGTTCACTGAGTCTGCTGGCTGAGGGCTTACTGAAAAGTCTAATGTTTATTCAGCAATAAACGTCTTCGCCCAGTAACTGGGCCAGACTGTAAATGCGCAAAGCCCTGAAGCAGTTTACTCTTGTTCACTCTCCAGCATGACAACAGACTTCATACACCTCTTACAAATCAGCCCTGAGAACCATAAACTCAGAAAAAAGAGCTAATAAAATTAGGCACATTGCTAACTTTTTTCTCTTCATCGTAATTTTCAACATGCTCTGTTGAATCATAAACTCAATATGAGGTAAAAAGCACATGGAACATCACATGGTCCAAAACATTTGAGTCTTAGTATCTGAAAGGCTTCCCACAGTCGATTGTCGGGATATGAGAGCATTCCTCCCAAGATGGGCTGCTACTTGATGTCTCCGAATGCATCTTGAAAGGAGAGCTGAGCTTTTCCTGTGGAGAGACGCAATTGCACTGCCCTGTCTACGAGAGACCTGTCACTTTTTTTTCCAACGGCTCACGCTAACTCCCCCAGGGGCACTGTCATCATTCACTATATGAGGTTGTCTAGCAATTAGCATGACACTTCGTCCTAAGAACTATCTAGCACACTTTCTCCAAACACATTTTTCACAAAGGATGAGAAATTTATTCTTGCTTAAGGTTGTTTTAAAGGAGCTTAAAGATTTTTTTCCCCAAATGTTGATCTTGAGTTGCTCTGGAGACATGATTGTGTTTCCCCTAGCATTCCAGATCTGGCCTAGGCAAAAAAAATAATAACCATTTGTACTGTCAGCAAATTTCAAAAACATTGCTAGCATGGTTCAAATTCAAGAAATACATATTAAACGCCTGTTCTGATTGACTGAGCCACATTCAAAGCCATGGAAAAATGTTCCCAAACCCCTTAAAAGTATTAAATGGTTGCCGCTGTCATGAAAATGATGATTATTTGAATGTTTATTATTATAGTGTATATTATAAAAGTCCCTTAAATGACTTCTGATTGGGTGGGCAGTTCATTGCAAACTATTCATGGCATGCACAACTGGCATTTAAACAATAATAAAAACAACATGCTTCAACATACTTGTGCCACTGTCCCTTTGCACATTCTCCAGAGTCATTGGTGTTTACCCTGTAGATTATGACTGTGTGTACAATAAGCCTTAAGCATAATACAATAAAAATTCTTTGACCATGAAGAAAAGCGCATAGTGGACAAATTTCACAAAGGACAAATCAGTCTGACCATAAAACAAACCACAAATGAACATTACTGCGAAAAATCCCATGGACAGTCATTCTCCTAAATATGATATTTCAAAGACTGCTGTTATGAACACATGCTGTGCATGGCCATATAATGGACCACAACTTGAGGTTCAGCAGGGCATACTTTCCTGAGATCTCTGTCGAAACTGAAGATACATGTGAGATTATTCAGGAGAAGAATCTGAGCAGTAAGAGACTAAAGGTATACTAACTCTACCGCTGGCCTGCTCTAATGTTGTGCCTAATGTTCTGGAACCAAGCATGTTTATGTCATCACATTAGTCACCACTTTATCCTTTTACACCAATAAGCAGCCAGACTTCTGCAGGTCACCCCAAACCTTCAGATACTGAACACAGTTCTTCTAGACATATATTTTATTAAACAGAGTTCTTGTGTATTGTATCCAGTTCTTCCCAAATTTCCAGCAAACAGCACCTCGGCTGTAGAACAAAGTCGTCCTTTTGCCGCCATGGTTGTTAAACGGGACAGTTGTCATGGTTGTTAAATGAGATACGTGCTTGGACAGAGTTAACCATCACACTAGAAGAGTACCATAACCAAGCCCACTCCATCAAGTGGGGGTATGGAGTGACCACATTAGTCAAATAAACTGGACTTGCTCAGCCATGGTACAGATCACATAGTGTGAGTACATCTTAAAGCAAAAAGCCAACTTTGTCTTTCCACCTGGTCTCATTACATCGGTACATCTATCAATTACTAAGGAAATTAAATAGATTTCTTCTATGTTATTCACTCAGACTGCCCAGATGGTTTTTTAAACCTGTTTAAACCCACATACAGATCTTCATTAAAGTTGTACAGACATTGCTTTGGGAACACCTGCCCTGGTGTTGTCTGAGTTTTGTCTGAATTTTGCTCATTACGTAATTTACACTCTATGTAAAAAAAAATCAAAACTCTCAGCCCTTTTTTCTGTCAGCCTTGACCTGTTTTTTTTTTTTAAAATGTAAGAACACATCTGCTTAGTCTGTGTACAAACTTAAAATTTCCCATAAATCAGTATACTTATGTAACCACCACCCACAGTCTGATGAGAGTACTATTCAGTGTAGCAGGTCTAATAACACAGAGTGAAAAGCAAATCAGACACTTGTCGATGCTAATTAGTGAGTGTTTATGAAGAAACTGCATTAGGCTGCAGCTCCAGCCTTATTCAGTTGCATGCCTCCAATTATGTGAAAACCATAGGAGTAACACTTGGGCATTTCCAACTGATGCATTTTAACAAGCCAATTTTGTAAATATGCATACTTATCCAAACAACAGTGTTGGATACTAAGGGTCTGTACTCGACTTTCAAAGGTCTACTACATGAATACAATAAATGTACACAGGCATCCTCCATAGACAGCATTGCAGCATTTTAATATCTTAACTCCCAAGCACATTTCGTCCAAATATTGGGTGTTTTTGTTATTTTGTTTTGGTCCTTTGTTATTTTTATCTCTTGTTACACCCAAAGCCTGAGGACATCTCTTGGACATAATTATGTAGATGTTTTTTCCACCCAGACTGTTAAAGTTATCTGCCTCCTGACCCTGTGCATCTGCACTGGCTTTTTGCCTCTCGTGACAGACCATCTGCACAGTCAGACCACAGCCAGACCATAAACAACCTCGCTGCTTGAGTGGGATCGCCTCATTTTAGAAACTAATGGACTCAGAATGGCCATTACAGAGTACTTCTACACACTCCTGGAGCCCTGCCAGAAGCCTTATTTTCTCTTTATTTTTCCAGATTTCTCCTTCTGCTCCTTTCTTTTTGTATTACCTCTTTCCTCCTTTTTAACAGCAGTGATAACACGCTAAATGCACTCAAAAGGGCTAGTTTGCTCACATTCTCGTTTCTTTGCACCGTGATCCATGAAATCCTTTAAGTTAGATTACATCATGCTTGAGAAGACAGAGTGTATCTAGTAAGTGTACAGAGTGGCTAGGCCTTTTATACTCCGTATTCTACATATTGCCGAAACCAATAAATCAGCTAGACTTTAATGTGAATATGAACATACTGTCTCCGCTCTCTTCTACAGGTGGGACACCCTGGATGTTAGTTCATCAATGTCACCGAGGCGCTGTGGACTACTTCATCGTTGATCTGGCTTTCATCCACGGCCAGTTGTTCCTGGTCACTCAGCATTCAGAGACGGATTCTCCAACTGAAGCTCTACCACATTTTTCCAATGCTCATGGGGAACTGCTTGCTGCTGTTTATCTGGTGTCTCTTGGACAAAAGCTTTGTTTCTCCTATGCAGTCTTCAGCTCAAAGCAGGTTGGGAAAAGAGCACCACAGAAATCTGAGGGACCAGAGGAGGCATGGCATGCCTGGGCTTTATCGAGTCAAACGGGGTTGGGTCTGGAACCAGTTCTTTGTCCTGGAGGAATACATGGGGACGGATCCACAATACATCGGGAAGGTAAACCATTTGCCTGCCTTATTTCTGCTCTCAATCTCATTTTGTTTACTATTTGAACTAAACCCTGGCTTTTTGAGGGAAAAAACAAAGATGTTTATCTGGCGGCATACCTGAAGTGTGATGAAAGGGTTTGTGCTAAGAGATATCTTTTTGTTTGCACTTCTCTTTGTCCTTTCTTTTTTATAATGATTGACTTTTTGGTTGTTCCAAATTGTGCATTCCAGATAGATGCTTTCAGGGTTCATGCAGTTGGCCTTGCAAAACAACAAATGATGAGTGGTTTCAATCAGACGTGGGGTTCAAACACAAGAGCTGTGTCACAAAATCAACATTTTTCGCTTCATACTGATGCTAACGCATTTTTCTAGAGTGGATTAATCTACTGACTATTTTTCAATGTATCCACTGATTAAACCAATATGCCTTCTCCCGTTTCCTCTCACTCTGCCTTTATTATAGTTCCGCCGTTGTTTAGGCAACAAGCAATGTGTTTTCAAATTATATTGCGAGACTGACTGACTGACAAGGACTTATCAAAAGCATTTAGGAGGTAGCCCTGTTGCCTTAAGTATACAGCATCCTCCATAATTATTGTGAATAATATAACACCACAATGAAAAAAGGAGAAAAATCCAAAGAAGAATAATAGAATACATTTTGGTGTGTATGTGTGTAAGTGTGTGTGTGTGTGTGGGGGGGGGGGGGGTATAAAACCCACTTTAAGAAATATATTTTTACTTGAAATTATGTGTGCCACAATTACTGACACCCCTGCTGATAATCTTTTGTACAATCATATTTTTGCCAATATGGCAGCTCTTAATCTTCTCCTATGCAGCTCCGGGGAAAAAAATAAGAGATTTTTTACTCACTGAAGTACTCAATTCTTAAGTATTAAACTGTACAGCTTTGCCTTCGTTTTTAAGAACTGCTGACAATATTTCTCCTAATTTCCAAAATAAAATCCTGTGCTTTAAAGCACAATTTAAAAGAAACGACAAAACTTCAAAATAAGAGAAATGATGCAGCATTTACAGAACTTTAATATTTCAAAGAAAGCAAATCTCTGTTCATTCATACAAAATGGCAATTATTACCTTTGATGTACTTCCAGTAGTGTTTTGCCATCCATAGCCTCCACTGCCTCCACTGTAATTGGAGGCTATTGATCACAGAAGTATTTTTTTTTATAGTTTTTCTAATTAAATAAGATTTGATTCAGGTGATCACCTGAACAGTACCTCATAAAGCAGAATGAGGTGCTAGTGAAGGAATTTAACAAACACTGGCATGGAATGGTCGACATGCATAATGAATTGCAGTGTTCTCTTATTTTTTCCAGGGCTGTAGTATTTCACAAGATTGAAGAGTCTCTTATGCATGTTCCTCTTCAGCACACCCCACAGGCTTCCTAAAGGATTTAAGTCTGGGGACTGAGATGAAGTGTTGATTTGGCTATATGTTTTGGATCATTATTCTTCGGAAAGCCCCAGTGATGACCCGAATTCAGTTTTCTGGCAGAGGCTACCAGATTTTTATACAGAATGTCCTTAAGATTTCATGATCAGAACCATGGGGAAATCGCTTTTTGTACAGTTGAAGTGCATCAGAAAAGTATAGAATAGAGAAGAAAAATGAATATAAAAGAAAGAAATGAGGAATTGTCCGGTTTAATGGCCACAGGCAGGAAGGATTTCCTATGGTGCTCAGTAGTGCATTGAGGAAGGGTCATCCTACTACTGAATATGCTCCTGTGTCCAATCAGTGTGTTGTACAGAGGGTGGTAGTCATTGTTGGAGGGTTTCCTCCTCTCCACCTCCACCACCAGAGAGTCCAGCTTTTCCCCAACAATTTCACCAGCCAGGATCAGTCTGTTCAGTCTGTTGGCGTCCTCCACCGTCAGAAGCCAGGCGCTTTTCTGTGTATTCATCCTTTTTTTTTTTTTTACCCCAGAGCCACCTGAGGTGTTTGTTGCCAAAAAGCTCAATCTTCTGACCAAATCACAAAAAATCTGACCAAAGTGCACCAAAGCTTTAGCAAACTCCACATATTTACATTTGTGACTGTAGAACAGAAATTATTTCTCCAAACAGTGAGGTTTGGAGAATTATTTAGTTCCCTTACCACCCCCCTCACTGTGTCTGACGGGAAGATAAACTTCCAGCCTTGTATGGAAGTTTTAGGGTTAGGGTTACGTGTCGGGACTTTCGCCGTCTCATGCCATTTCAACATGTTTTGCAACTGCTTTGCAAACAAAAACTCTACTTTAAAATACACAGGGTAGTGAAGCATGGTCCTAGCACGAAAAGGTGTAGCACTGTCCTAGTATGAAAAAATGTCCCAAAGCGTGATTTTGCACGTATTTTGATTAAATTCTATGATGGCTGCACAAGATTGGGCTCGAATATACTTGTGCAATAAAAATTAATATATATTAAAGGTGTTTTAAACATCTTTATCAGGGCTCTCAATAATTGTGGAGGGTACTTTATATATATACACTATATAAAATATGAACCTCATTACTTTCTTGCTCATTTAAGCCACTGTCAGCAAAGAAACCATGGAATACAGAGATGGGTTAACACACTTTTTGAACTGATAAATGAAACATATAATGGTCACCCATTATTTAACATAGTTTAGTGGGCTTTAATTAAGTGTGTGTGTGTGTGGAGTATTGTAGCACAACCTCAAATAAACCCCTCCACTCTGCGTGGACCTGTATCTTAAATCATTTTGGAGGCCACTGTCTACAGGGTCATCCTCACTAGTCACACCCAACACATTCATGAGTGTTCTTTAGAAAGCCTATAGCTTTGTGGTCCTGGTTTTGTTGCACTGGCCTTGTGTTTCACAAGAACCTAATAAAAGACTACCTTTTTTTCCACATTGTCAACAATGTTGGTTTCAAATCCACTCTGTCCACTGTCCACTGATTCAGTATAATATTGGAAGGTTGTTAAAGGCTAGTTGATTTGTATTGATTAGGGTAATTGTCCAAGAAGGAGAATGTTCTGACTCATCTAATTCCAATGCATTATGTCAGACATTATAGGGGCTATGATTTGAAGCCAGTTAGACCATTGATTTAGCTTTCAGTGAAAAGGCATGAGGGTTAAAGGGATTTTATATTCTCTTATTTGTTCCAAATTGAATATGAAGCTGCATTATAGTGAAAGCTGGGCCCATGAACCTTCAGCCTAAATGGGATCAGGACCAAATTGAATTGTCTTCCAGCAGTGTGACCACAATCAAGCTGTGGCCTAGCAGAGTTGAGCCAAGGAATGGGAAGTGCCATGTGGTCTTGGCCCCGTCACTCCTGTGGCTTCTGTGGCGGCTGTGTTATCAAGTCCCTCAACCCTCTCCGCCTTAAGAGCTGCTCCAGATGACACGGCGGAGCCGTGCCTGCGAGCGCTGATTAATCTAACCCCAAGGAAGTCGGCAGCAAGAGGGGATCAAGCTTTAATTGCAAAGTTTCGGCTTGATGGACTTAAATAAGCTGGCTCGGACAGCCTTCTTTAACCTAGTTAAAAGGCAAGTGCAAGGATCTTTAAAATGTGGAGTAGACAGTTTCACTTCATAAACTGGTTTCAGATTCGAATGGGTTGTTACATTGTAGGTGCCATTTCTCTGAATTGTAGGACACAACTATGCTGGTGAGAACATATAGAAGCTTTTTCAGGTTTTTCATAAAAAAAAGATGAAATTCCTCTAGTAGGTGTTAAGGCATTGTGTTTGTGGCACTACTGATTATAAACAATGGCGTGGGAGTCTAGACAAGATTCTCAGATATAATCCACAAAGGGCAGGTGTAGCTGCTGGTTTTCGATCTGAATGAGATGGAACTCACCTGATCAACTGTTTGAAGACCAAGTTTAAACAAGTGTGCTCCTGATTGAATGGAACATCTGATCTAGACCCTGAAGTTCGGAAGTTTGGGGTACACTTTGCTGAACCCTCAATTTAGAGCACTTGATCTTCAAGTGCTTTCCACTAGAAGGTTACGCAGCCTTAATCCGTGCATAAGCACAATGAAAGTTAGAACATGCCCTTAATCTCTAGAAATGCATTTTAGAGCTTTTTCCACTGCAGTTGAAAATGACCTGTACATTTTCAGTAATAGAGACAGAACAACGTGAGTTGAGAGAACTAATTAAGAAGTGTGATCAAAGGTGGCACCCCAGGAAACTACTGTACAGTGTGATCCATCATCAGCCATGTGAACGTTCAGCATGGATTTGCTGGTGCTGCAGATATTAGGGTGGTACATCAAAGAAGATGTATGCATGGGGATGTCTTATGAAAGAAAACATGTAATTCAAATTAGAACAGCAAAGAAAGGAGAACTGTGCAGAATTGTCAGCACTGATTGCCTTACATTTGTTCGAATTGGACAGAACTCCGTAGGAGTGTGTTTAACTCTGCCGGTTTTAGAAATGAAATCTCCCATTTTGAGCATCATGCCACTTGCATTCAAATGCAGATTTTTCGCCTTGTTCTCTCTATGCCTATTATGATGGCATTTTCCTCTCTATTCATTTTTCTGATCAGATCACATGAACACCATGAGCAAAAAGCTGTGCACAATTTGCCCGAGATTACCGGGAAGAAAACTTTAGTCAGCTTAGGACTCTAGGATTGCAGAGGAATTTGATTAAACTGCACATACAATTAATTAATCTGTTAATGTCCCCCATGCTGGGAGGAGACCATCTGTAGGATAAATAAAGAAGTCAGGGGATTTAGGCTGACCACATGGCTGTTATGAGGAAATTGTTATATTATCATGGAAAATAATAATAATAATAATAATAATAATAATAATAATAATAATAATAATATATTGTACCCTTTATACCTATATATTACAGTAATTAATATTGTTTTAAGTTTTTCATGATGTTTTTGTTGTTTTTATTGTTTAATGTAATTTTATTATTCTATTTTCATAGTGCATTATTCTATAGAGCATTATTTCAGTATTCAATTTCCAGGCTACAGCTGATATTTCAATGTATATCAAAAATAAATTACATACACGCACACACACACACACACACATACACACACATACATCTATCTATCTATGTATCTATCTATACGTATATATATA
>JBBPDB010143519.1:0-15023 GCA_037974465.1 Brachypetersius altus
TCTGGAATCATCTGCTCCTGGTTCTTCACTGGTTCAGGACTTCAGTTAGATGCTCTTTGTTCTGCTTGAATGATTCAACTGGTCAGGTTCAGGAACTGGACTGCAAATGAGAGGCTCTGAAAGTCCTTCAGGAAGCCTGGAGAACTGTTAATCAAGACCACTGTAACATACAAGAAAGTCTTTATCTCTAGAAGCAGAATATGAAGAAATGAGGGGGATCTCAAGGCCATTGCACAGAACTGTATGTGTGTGTATGACAGAATTCACACAATTCCCATAATTGCTTGTGTGAGAAGAGTCTTCAGATGTGTGGCATTGCACATCTCCTGCTGCTGCCTCTGTTTATAGCCCCCCCAGTCTGACTCCAATCTTGCTCCAGCGTCTCCAGTGTCCCGCTCCACTCCTTCCAAACAGAACCCAATCCATTTTTGTCCGAGGCGCTTGCTGGCTTTTAAAAAAGCTTGTGAAAAGCCCCATGACTTCTGCCTCTGAACGACAGTGTTGCTCTGCTGTTCTCCAGGATTTGTGGCTTCTCTGTCCTTGTCAAATATTCTTTATTCTTTTTTTTTTTTTTTTTACAGCATACTTAGTGGAGTACATAAATCTCCCCCCTGTCTCATCCCGTTTGAGAGGCTCCTTTAGTTTTAGAGCACCTGTGATGGGACTGTCGTGTTTGGCGAGAGCAAAATGAAGTTGCGTGAAAATGTAGGTCAGTGGCGGATCCTTCAACGAGGCTCGAGGCGATCACGGCGGAAAAGAAGAGTGAGGGAGAGAGTTGAAGCAAGAGACCTAGAAAATAAATGAAGGAAAAGCAAATGCATACACAGGAACCAATATACACAACAAGAACCTGGCGTGTTCATTTTATTCCATCTTCATCCAGGATGAAAAAGAAACAGTGCTTATGACGCCTATATACAATAACAACAACCGAAATAAACCTACATTAGGATTTATTAAGGCTTCATTAGTCAGTTCCGTCCCAGACAGTGGAAACAAACCTTTAGAAATCCATTCAATCAGTTTGTACATCATCAGAGACTTCAACATACTTTTCTAAGTCAGTTTTCCAGGCTGTTTTTAGATCTGTATTCAGTTTTTTCCAGTCACCTCAACTTGAATAATAATAGTTTACAATGTACTTGTATGTAGTTTTAAACAGTATCTTCAGTGCAAATATGAACGTACAGTGATAGAGATGCACTGTACTGTGTCAGTCAGTAACCACTGATTCTTCAAAAACACTTAGAGTAAGATTTTCGTTGTATTCTTCGCCACCTTCTGCAGAACCAGAACCATCAAGTGGTGCTATAGGAACATGCAGTGGACCTTCACAGGCCTGACTGCAGACTCCATGCTGAGATTTACAATTTTATGTTCAGATTTAGTTGAGAATCTTCGTGTTCATGTGGCAAAATGGCATCGCTGCCTTTCACCAATTTCGCCAGTCACGCAGTCCACTGGAGCGACTGGTACAGACGACATGTGGAGCCCAAGATTTCTCCTGGTCTCCCAGTGGACAGACAAAGTCCAGTTTGTCCAGTTTGTATCTTCTTAAGATCTGCAGTTATTGGGCAACAAACCACACACATAACAGAAACTGTTTGGATGATTTGGCTCGATAACAACTGAAATCAATCGCGGTCTGTAACATAAAAATACAGACAACTGTTGTTAAATACACCAAAAATACACTACACAATAAATACAGAAACACAAGAATAACAGCAGTTGTTTATGCCAGGACAAGCAACCAATGTGTGTGCAGTCAGTGATCAGTATTCATTCTACTGAAAGAAGTTTAAAGTCTAAGGCAGCGGTAACATTTACCAGATGGTTGTGTTTTGAAAAGGTGAATCTAAGGTCTGAGGTGAATGAGGTTCTCCACTAACTGGTTCCGGCTCGGTTCGGTTCAACTCTACTCGCTTTTTTTGCTTTTCCATCACTAAAATCTTGTTCCTGGTTCCATTCTTGGTACCACTTAGCCGAGGTTTCAAGCGCGCTGAACCGATACTAAATGATGACGTGTACATATTGGAGGTTACTGATTGGTGGTCGCTATGGTTACGTCAGAGTTGTTGACTGAACATTAGCATTAGTGTTAGCCTCTTTCAGCCAATTGTCTCTGTTTCGTGTCAAACAGCCACAAACCAAGGATAAGAAATAAAAACCCTCTGATTTCATCCATGCTGGTAATCATAATTATGCCGGGTTGTTTACCTCAGCTTAGAGAGCTCCGCTCACGCTGCTGCCCAGAATGTCTGGTCACTATAGCAACCAGTTGTAGTGGAAAACTGTAGGTCCGAAACCAAAAGAGCCGAACTGAATCGTACCGAGCTGGAACCAGTCAGTGAAGAACCCCCTTTAAAACAGATGTTGCAGAGCATTCTTTACTGTAGTCTCTGTGTTTGTGGTCCTCAATGATATGCACCACTTAAAGCATCTGACCCTCTAAACCTTGATCTCATTAATGCTAATGGGACTGTGAAATCCGTTCTACTTCCTGAGGTCCACTATCGGATCTTTGGTGTTTGTGAGTGTGCTCACTTTCTTTGAAACTGAGGCCAACCACTGCACTGCAATAGTGTTTCTCAGGTTTTGTCTTTTATAGCTGCAAGTATTGAACTGAATAGCTTTGCCTTTGTTTTTAAGAGCTGCTTACAATATTTATCCTAATTTTCAAATTAAAATATTCTTTAAAACTTCATTATAAAGGAAATGACAAAATATCAGAATAAGAGAACTGATGCAGCGTTTACAGAACCTGAATAATTCAAAGAAAACAAATATTTCATTCTTTCTTAAACAAAATGGCAATAATGAGCTTTGAGGAAGTAGTGTTTCACATCTAACTGGTCTCACCATGAAAGGAGAGGAGTCTGTCTAGTGTTATTGTGTAGTAGCTATACATATTTTTGTAATCTTGTTTGTTGTAGATGTAGAGGGAGATCCCTGCAGGGCTCCTGTGTTGTAGGCGCAAGAATGTAGGTTGAAATCAGTTTTCATGTACCCTTATGAACGATACCCTAGAGGCAAGTATTTATAAAACCTTGATAGTGAATCTTTTCACCTGTAAGAACACAGGATATAAACATAAACACAGAGGTGGACAGAGTACTCAGTTCAAGTTCAAGTTTATTGATATAGCACATTATCAAAAACATAAGGTCATTCAATGTGTTTTACAGAATGGAAAATATAATAAAGATAAATATAATGAAAGAGATAAAAGAAGGTAAAAGAATACATAAAAGAGGAGAATAGTGCTGTTTTTAGGGACCTGAGGATGGGAGTGCTCTCTTTTCTTGGTTTCTCTGGCAGCAGCATTTTGAATGAGCCAGAGCTCTAATGGACTTTTTATTTTTGGAGATCCCAGTAAGGAGAGCATTACAATAGTCAACCCTGCATGAAACAAAGGCATGAATCAGTTTCTCTAGGTCTTGTTTGCACACAAAATCTCTAACGTTAGATGTTTTTGAGGTGCCATAATGCTGACATTGTGATCATCAAAACTAAGGTCTCCATCCATGATTATGCTGAGGTTTTTGACATGGATGGATGTCTTAAATGCTCTAGATTCCAAGTGGTCACTAAAAATTTATTTAACTGGAGAAAATGATGATGCATCCAGTTATGTACTTTCTCAAGGCACTTAAGTGAAAGTACTGATTCCACTGGTCAAATGTTACTCCAATACCAGTGAAAGTCATAGTGTCCAATTTTTACTGAACTTAAAATACTGAAGTACTTGCTTTTAAATGTATGTTTTCTTTCACCACATCACTGCATTATTGACACAACACATAAAACTTAGCTTGTAGGACCTCTGGAATTAGGAGTTAGTAAAAAGTTACAACCTGAGCTGACAAAGAGAAGTCATTTGTTTATTTTCACCTGTAATTCTACAGCATGGTAGGAGTTCTGAGACAAGCTGAGAGAGAAACTGCTTTAAATGCAAATTAGCACGACAAAAAAAAATAAATGTGAAAGAAGAAGGGCGTGAAGGTTAGGCTTGCATGAGGAGGTATACCCATTCACACACACACACAAACCCACACACACACACACACACACACTAGAGATGTTCACAAGTAAGTTTTACTAAGTTCAAGTCCAGTCTCAAGCCTCTGAGTGCCAATTTTTAAAAACGGAGACTCTAAATGTGGGATTTTTGAGCCCTAAATGTTTAGAAGATATGCTAATTGGCCACACCCCATGATTCCAATTGGTTGTTACTTAGCAGGGGGCGGGACTGTGTGCTGTGATATGATAAGTCTTGGTTTGTATGACTTAAGTGCAACTCAAGTCTGAGTCTCAGACTCCAGTCCCCATCTCTGAAACACACACAAACAGACTAAATAGGCATTGCATGTCCTGGCAGTCTTCTCCACCAGTGTGTGTGTTTTGAGGGATGGAGGCTGTGCTTTATGGTCTAGAGGAGAGTGACGTAAGAGTGCATGAGAGAGTGTAAGAGTGTGTGCATGAGAGTTTTCAGAAGAGGAGAAAAACATCCACTTTCAGAATTAAAAGTAACGAGTAACAAGATCCTTGATAGAAATGTCGTGAAGTGAAAGTCAAAGTTAAAGTTAAAAAAAAAAAATACTCAAGTGAAGTACAGAGACTCAAAAACTCTACTTAAGTACAGAACTCAAGTAAATGTACTTTGTTACTGTCCACCACTGCATTGACATAAATACATAATAATGAATGTGTAGAGTATTTCTGTAATACACTCAACCTTTTTAAAGAAAATAGTAGAAAATGAAATGGAAAGTAGGGTACTGATGTATTAATGTAGGGTAAGAATGTACTAGACCGACTGTAAAAACATGGAGCATAGAACACTGGAATACAGAGAAATCTGATTCCAGATCAGTCTTGCTTTGTAAACAGCAGCCGTAGTGTCATTTGAAATGGCCGCCTGCAGTTTGGTTTTATTTTTACAGCTCACAGTAAGTCATACTGCGTCCTAAACCACGTCCACTCGTCTGATCACCTTAATGAAGATCTGGAAAAAGTTTGTGGGTCCAGAAAAGGGACTTTAGTGTTAGAGCTCCAGAAATAAAGGAGCAGAATTTGAACCCAAACACATCTATCCATCTTCTGTTTGTTTGTCTGACTGTTTATTACTTTTACAATCTATTAATCTTTCATGCATTGGTCTGTTCATCATGAAGAGCTCATTCAGTGCAAACGCCTGAACATCCATGTCAACAGCAGGACAGGCTGAGGAACATTAGCATGTCTGTCAAGGTCTTTGAGTGACAAAACCAATGGGCTTTCCATTGTGTTCCTCAGAGGCCTGATCCAGCCTTAATCTGAGAATTATGGGTCTTCAGGATGTTACAGTGCGGCTCGGATGGCAGGCTTTGTTCCCTGAAGGCGCTTCAGCTCTCCTCGCTCATCACGCTCTCGATGGAATGTGAAGGAATGAAACAGTGTGTGTATGGCCATCGCCTCCTCCATCTCCTCGTGCTCGGAGATAGGAGACTTTGTCAAAATCAGCATAGCTTATTGATGCCTACACACAGCTTTGAGATTCTCCTCGTCGTCTCCACACATTTGCGGCTGCATTGTTTTCCGCGTTGCAGGTCTTCATTGGTTCCTGCACTTTAGTTTCTACTGTATGCGTTCCTTTAATCTCGGGTTTTGCTTCTCAAGCTCCATTGTGATGATATCCCACTGCGAGTGCTCCGTACGTCTCCATGCCCTTGGGCCTCGGCTCTCTTTTGGAGCCCATGAATTAGCAGTGCTTTCATGCTTCCGAGAGACCTTTTATTGATTCCATCCAGGCTTTGATCTAAACTCCCAACACTCGGCAGATCTCGTGGATGTGAGTGGTACGAGCCACGGATGGAGGAAGCTGAAGAAACATTGGCGCTTTTCAAAAAATGCGACCGGTTTTCTGAAAGAAACGCAGCACATATTCTGACCAAAGGTCTTTCTGAGGCATCATTAATTGTTCACATCTTCTTGAAGCTGGAAAAGGAAGGAAGGAAGGATGGAGATGAGAAACAACAGAGCTGCAGGCAAACAAAGCCAATATCCGCTCCTCCGCAGAGCTGATACACAATCAAACAGTGGCTGGTGGCAATGACAAGGCACACGAGTAGCTGGTAAAGCGTCTGGATTAGTCATTTTGCTCGACGAAGGGACTGGTGGGAGAGGGAAGGGAAACAGCAGGTCACGACACAAAAATTTAGTAGCTTTCTCATGGCCTTGTGATCTTCTAAGACTTTTTGCACAATACAGTATTTTTCAGTTCGTCTTTTTCTGAAGCTGTGAAAGGCCTTCATGGTTCCCCGCTGATATTCTGTCAAATGAAGATCCTCACCGGAACTTATTAAACTTCGTATTTTTTGCGTTTTCAGTTTACTTCTTCGGCTTGGAAAGGAGAATGTTAAGCAGAGATAAGAGCTCACCTGGGATCCAATATGTTTCTGAGTACACACTAGAGAATATAGGACCTACAGCAAGGTGGACAGGCCACATCACCAGTAGACGGTTCTACTGGTACACGCAGTTAAAAAATAAGATCATTTTCTGGAAAAGGTGATCCATCCCCAGACAGTTTCAGACGCTTGGTCTTCATCACAGCCGTGGCCTTTCATTCACACCGACTCAGGTCCGCTGATAAAAGAGGATTTATTTTATTCCCCAACAGTCAATCAAAGGCCGAGAAGGACAGAAAAAAAAAAAAAGAAATGAAAGCGAACACGCTCTTCTCTCATCTGTTTTGACAGAGTACTTTTCTTTCAAAGAACATTAAACAAAGGTTTTTTTTTCCCCCGCTAGATCAGAGAGGTGGAAAGCAATAAAGATTTATAGACCATTTGCCTCCGTCAGAAAGCGCCGGGCAATTTGCTGTGAAATTTGGGATGGGAATTGGATTGGGTTCGGCTTAAACGGCGATGGCTGATACTTTAATTGTCTCTGATCGTTTTTTCGCGTTTTCAACGACTCTGAGTTTAAATCGACTCTAAATGTGTTTTACTCTGAAGCCCCTCAGACTTTCAGATGCAGGAAGGGTCAGAGCTCAGAGGCCGTTTGGATGTTCGACTCTTTCTGGCCCGAGGCGTACCCCAGAGTTTCCCGGGTATCAGTCCGTCAGCCGTTTGGTACCGGGCCGCACAGAAAGACAGAATAAAAATATTTTATTGATTATCAGAGTCTGAAAGATCTTTTATTTAGAAAAAAAAATGCTCGTCTTGGTTACGTGATGCTTTATGTAAAAAAAATTACGAGTAAAAACCGAACAGACTTTGGGAGCTTCATCATATTTTTACACAATTTGTTATTAGATGTATCTGGACTAGCCTGTGAAAATATTGTTTTATGTATATCTATCTGTCTGTCTGTCTCTGGTTTAGTATCATAACCTCTTCATAACCTGAGAAGTGTGGTTTTTTCCATGAATTACTTAAAATATGGGACTTTTCCCAAATTAAGGTCTAAGTTACAGTGAAACTGAACATAAAGGAGGTTGTCTGTGCATCATATAATCATTTAGTCCGATTCTTCTCAATATCCATACAGATGATGTGAAAACATGCTCTCAGATTCAGAGCAAAGTGTGTTTTAGCCAAAGATCAGAGACGGCTTCAAGTGCCGCAGCTAAAGGGCGCCAGTGTGTGTGTGTGTGTGTGTGTGTGTGTGTTCTCGAGGGCTTTTTACAAACTTATTCACCCCCAGAAACTCCAGCAGAAACCCATCAGCCTTTGAGCTATGTCCCTATTTTCTCCTGTTTTCGCTGCGAGCACAAAGAGTGAGAAGAAAGAGCAGATAGCGCTCGTTTCTACAGGCGCCCCTCTGCAGCACCTCCGCCGCGTCTTTATAGAAATATAAATCACACAATGGCCCAAAACCACAGAGCTGGACTGATGAGGAATAGTGGTCGTTCTGAATGGCGCCGTGTGTGGTTATTGCTACAGATACCATCATTCACCCTCCCAGTAAATCCAATAATGGGTCCCGGGTAACAAATGTCGCTTACAGTGGTTAATACAGCTGCTTTAATGGATGTGGCATGTATCACTATAGTTCGCTATAGCAACAGACAAACATGTCTCATACAGGCTTGGGTAATTATCTGATGACTTGTTAGTGTTGGGGACAGATAAAAATGTGCTGGCCACTTTATTGGAAACACCTTGTGGTTCCACTCACTGGCCACTTTATTGGAAACATCTTGTCCTTCCACTCACTGGCCACTTTATCAGAAACCCCGCTCTTCTGTCTCCTCTGTTTAGGTGTGCAGGTTCATCCTTTTGTGTACAAATTATGAACCCCTCAACCTCATTCATCAGGTGAACTGTTCTCAGCACAGCAGTGTGTGTGTGTGTGTGTGTGTGTGTGTGTGTGTGTGTGTGTGTGTGTGTATGTGTGTGTGTGTGTGTGTGTGTGTGTGTACACGAGGTGGACCTACAGGGGTTTCTGATAAAGTAGCCAGGTCAAGAGTACTGGAGGACAAACAGCTGGATTAGTGTTTTAAAGCAGCAAAACATCTGGTTCTCTTATAAGCGGAAGACACTGTTTGACATTTTGTAACCACAGACCAGCTTTTGATATGATGATTCATAAATCCCCTCCACAGACAAAAGTCTATAAATGTGCTTTTTTTTCCTCTTTTGTCTCCATGGAAATGGTGAAATTATGCTGAAAAATTGCACCCTGTCATACCACGGCATCTTGAAGTGCCAGCTCTCCTTCTGGAGCATTAACCTTGTAGTACCTGCCATCAGCAATCAATCCGTCATGTTTGTGGTCATGTTTGACCGTGTGTGAGCGTGGGTGTGTGTGGAAGGGGTGTGTGTGAATGTGGGGGTATGTGAGTGTAGGGGTGTGTGGAGGGGGTGTGTGGAAGGGGTGAGTGTGTGAGTGTGGTGTGGGGGTGTGTGAGTGTGGGGGTGTGTGGACGGGTTGTGTGTTTCTCGACGCTCCGGTTTCGCGAGTGCTGCGAGAGCTTATGCTCCGTTAAAATACATAAATAACAACAGTTTTGGTCTGTTTTCTTGCTGTTAACAGAGGAATGGCAGTGAGAAGTAGTGTTGTGTCGTTCGCAATCTTTTAAGTGAGCGTACTGAACCGAATCACTTAAGGAAGTGATTCGATTCAGTACGTTCACCTAAAATACACCGCCCCGCCCCGATAACGCTCCCGTCACCCCCCGCCCCCACCCCCCACCGTGAACGCTCCCCGTCAGATGATTTTTTTTTTTTGCTTTAATCCATGTGTGTGTGAGAGTAACTGTAAATAAACAAATGCCTGGACTTACTGATGTTCAAGCCAGTCTTCCATCATCTCTTATTATTATACTTAGTGAATGAGCTGAAGATTTCTAAAATGTTTAATTTGTGTATTTGTAGATTTTTACACCACATAAGAGACACGGTTGTGTCCAAATTGTTGGTTAATTCATAAATATAATTATTTCTTCATAATATTGACTAAAACAGCATATAAATTACTCACTGTTTAAGGCTTTAAACATTAGAGAAGCACAAGTGCACTGGAGAAATACCCTCAGGGTTCTAAGGGTCAAAGTGATCGTCTGACTCTCGGTTCCTGTCCACTGAATTGATATTTGCAGATGAGCTGCGCACTTTATATCAATAAAGAGATCCGTATTCATATCGAGCTCCTTCGACTCGAGTCGCTTCATTAGAATTTCTCCCAAAGCCGAGGGCTGTCTCGGAGACAGATGACCTTCTGGAGCAACGGCAAGAGCCCCGGTTCTGCTGCGAGGGCTGATGGGAGCGCACCTCATGGCTGGGCCCGTCCCATTAGCTACAGGTGTAAACCCGGCAGGAAATTAATCCTTGTTAGAGAACATGACGGAGCAAGACACGGGACAGGTCTGCCGGACCGATGACAGATTCATATTTCCACCCTGCTCCATTAATCGGCCTCACTCCGGTCTCACCGCCGCTGCGCGGGAGGTCCTGATGAAACTCCAGCTTTATCATCCGCCACTTCGAATTAGACCACAGCTTTAGATCTTCATGAGCTGCTCTGAAATTACAGCCGTTTGGTGGAAGCAGGGAGGGATTGTGCTACTTTTTGGCAAAAAAAAAAAATCGGCTGTTTTACTGTCTGTGGCTTTCATTGGCTGGGAGCTGACTGGGTCAGAGTTGACTGATGAGATACAAATTAATTCTGATCTTTGAAACATGAGGAGAAATGGCGTGGAAAGCAGAAGATGCTTGTGATGCTTTGTTGGAAAATTAGTGGTTAGGTGGCTAATGCTCTTGCTTCACAGTGAGAAGGTCCTGGGCAGTGTGGTGTGTGCATGTTCTCCCCATTTCTGTTTGGATTTCAACCTGGACCTCCAGGGTCCTCCCACAGTCCAAAGACCTGCAGCTCAGGTACACTGGAGATCCTCCTGTGTCTGTGATGAACTGGAGACCTCTCCAGGATGTTCCTCTGCCTTTTGACCCATGATGCTCCAGCTCCCCCTGCGATGGATGTATGGATTGATGGATGCATTTTTGAAAAAGATGTAAATATGCAGTCGTAAGTGTAGTTTCGCTCCTGCTGTTGAATGATTTAAGGGTAAGAGGATGAATGTACGGATGGTTGGATGACAGATGGGAGGATGGATGGATTTGGGAGGATGGATGGATTTGGGAGGGTGGGTGGCACAGTGGATGGATGGATGGATGGATGGAGGGAGATACATAGTTTAGCAGATACATTTTGCTATGATGTTTTGATACAGAAACAGATGCAATAGTGTCTGAAGTGTAGACTCCTGTTGTTATATAATGTAAATCTAATGTTTAGGGTATGGATGGATGGATGGATGGATGGATAAGAGGATGGATGGATGGATGCTATTTATGGTTTTGCACATGCATTTTCCATTATTTTTTAACCATCATAGATTCGCTACTGTTGTTGCATAATGCAAATCTAATGTAAATGTGTTGCATTATAAATCCAGCTAATTAATTATGTAATTGCGTTTAAATAATGAAGCAGAATGACGGTAATTGATTCTACAACCCTCTTTTAAGAAATGCACTCAGGCTTTACCTAGGGTGCACAGAGCGGCGCTGAGGAGCAGGAGCTCTGATCTAGTGGTTCAGTACACCTGGGATGATTCTCCTAAAGGACTCAGACATCCGTGTTTAGGTCTGTAGCACTTTGCCCTTGAGCAAGCCCACATCTCACCACCAGATAAAGCGAGAGGAGCAGCTCTGAGAAGCTCTGCCCCGCTCCAGTGTGAACCCACACTTCCTCATGTAATGCTTTCATGTCGCATATTGTTGCCATTAAAACATGTTAAGAATCAGAAAACGTAATTGATACCAAAAGGACATTTCTTATGTGATGACTGTCACAGCACACAGAGGCGCACAGATACAAGAACAATGTTAAATAAAATATGTCTAAACAAAAACCTGTAGGATGACAAAACCACAAGATGCTTGGTATAAATATTATATATAAGTAACACAGCCGAGGGAAAAATTACCCACACAGATGGTAGCTTGGACTAGCATTTTTAGAAAAGTAATGAAAAAGTAATATTGCACACATGATATTGCAAGTATTGCAAGTGATTTAGCACCCGTTTAGAGAACATTTTGCACATATGTTTAGACACAGTATTGCACATGGTAGACCGTTGCACATCATAGCAAAACTAATGCACACTGTCTTTGACACCCTAACCCGTATTAAAACATACAGGAAGAAGCAGCAGGCCATTGCACAGATTACACAGATGAACAAAAAAATTTTTAATCATCAGAAACCACAACACACTTTTCTAAACCAGTTTTTCATGCTGATTTCAGATCTGCTTTCAGTCACATCAACTTTTTGAATGAAGAGTAATATTAGATCTGCAATAGACTTGCATGCGGTTTTTATTAAAGCGCTGCACCAATCAAGAACTGTTTCAATATTTTCAGCATGAAGTCAGACAGGCCACACTGTGGCATAGATATAATGATCAGTGTCAGTCAGCTCCCACTGTTTCTTCAAAACCGCTCAGCATATGATTATTATATAATCATTATACCATTATCACTGCACTATCATGCAGTATAGAACTAGCTTCATCACAAACACTGTACCTGCAGGAAACACTAAACACAGACCTGAAATCAGCATGAAACACACTACAGAACCCACAGAAACTGATCTCTAATGATTTTCACCTGGAAGATCTGTGCTATTGATTGCTTAAAAAAATTATTTTTGTGTTTGAGTTGCCTCTGTATTTTATGGGAGAGTCAGCAAACCTGTTATCTACATGTACAACTAAGAAACAACATATTAATACGCAAATAGTTATAAGTAGAACAAAAGTCAGCCGAGACGCAGAGTTTAGTTTTTTCTAAAAAATTTCTAACTAAACCCTTGAAGCTCCATGAAAATAAACATCACCATCGAAATCAGCGCCGAGGTTGTAGAAGAAACACTACAGAATGGAATGTGTTGCCTGGTGTAATCAGACTATTAACGTGGCTACATGTGCTTTTCCCCATTTTATCTAATTCATCATAGAAAAACAGGTCCAGAGCATTAAAGCAGCTGTAAAGTGGGCCAATTCCATATGAAAGTATCTGAATGCATTGTCATTAAAGTCCCTGTTGGTGTGGGATGCCTGCCAAAAACAACAAACTTACAAAACAAAAGGATTTAAAAAGACTTGCATTACTGCATATATACACACACAGAGTGTGTCTGCAAACACTGGTTTTATAACAAACACGCAATCACTTTTTCTCAAGGAAATGCATCTAGTTTTCTCTGGTATTTTAACCCATTTTCTGCCCAACGTTGGTCTAATTCCGCCTAAGGGATATAACTTGGTAGTACGATAAAATGATGCTCTCGATGCTGGGAGGTTGAAGACCCACCGCATCTTTTCAAGCTACTGCTGTCGTTGGGCATCTCACCACACTTAGAGGAGGAGAACCTACCCGTACAACGTTCCTCTTGATTACAGGCCGGAACTTGGCGTACTCGTAGAGCGGCAGGTCAGCGTCCATCCACACCAGGTTCTTCACCCCGCTGTCCGACTCCAGCTCCGTGGTGTTCAGCTGGAAAACGACAAAATGGAAAACGCGGCCGTTGGTGGCCACACTCTGCACCACGATGGGCTTCTCCAGGACCCCGGGCTCGTTCTGCAAGAAAAGGGAGGAGGAGGTGGAGGTGTGAGAAGATCCTGGGCTCCTTCAGTGAATCCACTTAAAGGGATACAGGACTTTATTTAAAAATGTTAGTTATTATGATATACTCGATACCATTATATACTCATACACTGATACACAGAAACTATTTTGTAATGTCACGATGGTAGTTACGTGATGAATTACACTTCTGACAACGTTAAGGATGTTTTAAGACTGAGGGATGTCCGTCGTAATGTTTAGGGTTAGGGTTAGAGCTAACCCTAACCCTAACATTTTTCTGGTTTAGTTACAACATGTTTAGTCAAACTACAACTTTTTTCTGGTTAAATGACCACACTCTTACTCCATGTTGGGTTCGAGCTCGTGCCAGAGCGTTCCCGAAGCTGAACATGATCATCTTGGCCCGGAGCTGCTCGGAGAGGAGCTTAGGGGTGTTTCCAGCCTCCACTATGAACAGAGTGTGAGCGTGAGGGTACGGGTAGTCCTCTCTGAAACCTACACACACACAGCGGAAGCACATACCCACGGTGACCCTGATATCCATCACATGTCATTTGAAAATGATCAATAAGGCCCAATTACAGTTACACAATTTAAATAATCATTTAGTAATCATTAGCATTTTTATCACATACAATAATAACAGAGGAACGATGGTCTGAGAGGGAATAATCTGTTTACGGTACGCAGCGACGAGACCTGAACTATTGAAAACCTAAAGAATAATACAGTAATGACGGAGAGAGTGAGGGTCACTGACCTGTGGAGTTTTTCTGGTCGTAGATGTGTGTTCTCCGCAGGTCGATGGTGGGGGAAATGGGGTAAAAGGTCTCCAAGACGTGGTTGGCTGTGGCCTGGATCTCCTCCGGTCCGGCCAGCGCGGGCAGCGGGGTCTCACTGTTCAACAGGAGTCCGTTCTGACCTCGGATCTGAAACAGGTCCTCACCTGAAAGAGCACAGAAGTCGCTTCACTGATCAGTCTAATCAACTGCACCACTGATTTTCCGCAAAAAAAACTCTTCTTCAGTTAAAATGTTTTGGGGGGGGGCGGGGTGTCATCCTGTAATAAAGCAGTAAACCATTAGAATCTGTGTGAGATTAGAAAACAGTGAGTTTACCAGGGGGTCAGTCACATTAAACTACATTTCAACTGGGGGATTACTGTATATGTGTATACACACACACACCAGTCAAAAGCTTTACACAATTAGATTTTTTGCATGTTACTTACCTAATGTGCGTTAACGTGTGTGTGTGTGTGTATGTATGTATATATATATATATACGCCCATACACAGTAACACACAGGGGTTACGTCCCATGAGCACCCATGTATAGTGAAAAATCGTGTTTTAGTTTGAAAAATGCCTAAAAATGCCTATTTTATAGTGTAAACCCTAAAAATGCCCCCAGATCATTTTAATTTCATTTTACCCTTAAAGAAAATGTAAAGGTAAACCCGTATTCAAATATTAATTCCCCGCCGAGATCTGAAACTAGGAAGGTTGCGGGACAAAAGTTTACACCAGGATTGCATTTAAAGACGGACGTGTCTGAATGCACTCCGGCTCAGTTTTCGGGGAATAATCCCTGATCTACTCGGGCTAAAAATACAAATGAGGGCTCGTTGGAAAGGTCTCCTGGAGATCTAACAAATTGTGGAGTTTGAAGTGTCTGAATGCTTTCCCTGCCGAGATATGCAACTTGCAAGGACACAGGACAAAAGTATTGGGACACCGCAGCGAGGTGAACGGGTCCCCTTGGGTGAAAACATCCAGAAAATTTTTTTTATTGCCACAAAAAAGCAGAAGATATTTGCAGTTTCCACGTATTTGGTATTCATAAAAAAAGTGCGTGCGACTGGGGGATTACTAT
>JBBPDB010143554.1:0-15019 GCA_037974465.1 Brachypetersius altus
AGATATCATGCCGAGAACCTACAAGAGGAAAACAACCTGGGGCTCAACACCCCTTGAAGAGATGGAAAGAGCAGCCAATGATGTCAAGGGAGGAAAGTCCATCAGATCAGTCGCAATAGAGAGAAATATTGACAGGTCGACATTGAGGAGGTACATGAAAAAGACACAAAGGAAGTAAAAACAGTAGAGTACAGTGGAACAGCAGCAGCAACAGGGAATACTGTACCATTAATTTTTAGGTAACGAATGGTTCAAGAATTTTTTGGCACGCCACCATCTCTCCTGCCGAATGCCTGAAGCAACATCTTTGGGAAGAGCTACGGCCTTCAATAAGTCTACAGTTGGGGAGTTCTTTGACAATCTGGCTAAAGTGATGGACAGGTGACAGAAGTTATATAATTGAAGACATCAATAACTATTTATATTAATAATTTAATGAATAACTTAATAACAATTTATTTATGATAACTACGTACAACAGGTGAATAAATAAAAACTATAATTACCATAGTATAATAATGAATGTTAACATTTTTTAACATGGCTCAATTTACCCACTGACTTGGTTCAACTTACCCCTAACCTGGGGCAAGTTGAGCCACAGGAGCACTTTTTTTTTAGATGTCATTATTTTGGGCAGCTTTGTCAGAGATACATTCTGATAATTTCATTTGATAGGAAACATCCTGAAATATAGGTATATGTTATCATTTTATTTCTGTGTCAGTTTTTCTTACGTCCAGGACAACATAAGTAAAAAGTGGCTCATCTTACCTCACTCTCCCCTACAGCACACTAAGAGGAGAGCGCTAAACCTGAGTTCTGTGGCATCATGCTGAGTGATGAGGGAGAGGGAGGAGGCTCCCACTGAGAAAGAGCAAAGCCAGTGTAACTCTTTTGGACTCCTGCTATGCAGGGCTGAAGCATTTGCTTCTTTTTTTCTTATCATGTATGCAGGAATGCATAGGCAGGAAATGTTTTACTGCAAGTAATAAACTTGATCAAATAGAGATGTGAAAAGACTGACAGTGTGCCGTAAATTTAATGTAACAGTGTATAATGACAATACAGCTAGTTTTATGTAACTTTAAAGCAAGAAAATGCATTAATACAAGCAAGAACTGCAGTAAATGTTTATTTTAAAACAAGGCAATAAAAGTAAATGATGCTTACAATACATATTGTATGTGGACAGATTTACAACACAATACTCAAAACAGTAAACACATATATAACCATTCCATCTCACATACTAAATATAGTGTCCAAAAACAGAGTTAAACCAAAAGCACGAAAGTTAAGCAATAAGCCATGTGTTCATATCTTTGGATCCAAAATCCATAAACGAGGTAGAATATGACAATTTTGAGTGGAAATGAAAAAACACAACAGAGAAAGTAGCATTAAATACAAAACATTCAGTAAATGTATCCAGAACCACGAATGCAGCTGGAAGTTAGTTAATGGTTGTAAGATATTACAGATGTTTTCAGCTCATTAAAACAGAGGCTAGGCTGCTGTAGCTACACTTTGAGCATCTATTAAGGCTTACGGTGGAAATCCGTAATTCGTAATAGCTTGATCATATTTAATTTAATAAGATAACATACTCTCTGTCCAAAAGTTTGTAGACATCTGTTTCCTGATTCTTCTGAAACAGTGGGAACTGATATAGAGTAATGATTTATGCTTCATTTTGTGTAAGAATTTGGGTTTAGCAGATGCCTGGAGAACTCTACCAACTGGAATGCATAGAGCTGGTCTGGGCCGTTTTTCATGAAGTCCACAAAGACATGGTTTGACGAGTTTGGTGTAAGGGAACTTCAGTGACCTGCACAGAGCCTTGACCTCTGAATGCCTTTGGGATAAACTGGAAAGTTGCACTGAATTCACAAATGCTCTTTTGACCAAATTGGCACATGTGCCCCAAAAAACACTCAAAAATCTTGTAGAAAGCCTCAAGAAAGGTGGATGTTAAATCATCAAAGTAGAGATATCTTCATGTTAATTCCAACTGTTTAGCAATGGGATGTCTAAGCTCACATACATGTGATGGTCAGGTGTCCATGTACTTTTGGCCATATAGTGTAGTCACAGATGTCACAGATTAGAAGGTGCATCTGGACACGGTTGATCATATATTATTTGGTTAATATATGATATATATGATCATTAATGATGATATTGATCTTTTATTTTATCCTACCCTCAGCATACCAACACTGGGTCCCTGGGCAAGACCCTTTACCCCAAGTTGCTCCAGGGAGACTGTCCCCTGTAGTTAGGGAATGAAAGTCGCTTTGGATAAATGTGTCTGATAAATGCCATAAATGTAAATGTAAATATATTTGGTTACATATCTACTCTATGGATCTCTTTTACATCTGCATTTTCTTTGGAGAGACTAAAGCATAGTCTAACGAATTCTACTTTTTATTTCATAAAGAAGGATCTATGCTTTAGTCTGACAAATTGGCTGAAATATATTTTAGATTTTCAGTACAATTTGTTAATAAATGTTCATATGGCAAAAGAGCCAGACTGGTGCAGAGTGCAAAATATTATAACTATCTGGCTGAACTATCAAATGAAATCAGTGATCCACAGACATTACATTACTACTGCCGTTAGTACAAGCCTGTGATCTATGCATCTGTAATGCAGGTCAGTTTGCACTCAACCGCTGACCCCGACGAACCAGTATCAAAAGTTCACTGCACATTTTGCACTCCTCTAAATGATAGTATGCATGAAATTTGTTCTGAAGGCAAGAGATACATTAAACACATGCACAAAACAGAAATAAAAAACGCTGCCTTGAGCGTAGGATATGAATGATATTCTATCATTCTCATTTAAAGCTACAGACACTTTTGGTCATCTGATGCTTAATTCCTTGGGTGATGATAAAATCTCACAGTCTATGCACAGGATACCTTTGTTATCTGCTTTTCTAAAATGTGTATTTTTTCCACGAAAGCCATTTCCCCCTCTACTTCTTCATCACGAGGAGACCGCTCAGGCATGCTCTGCATGGAACCTTTGCGGTTATTGAGCGGTTATTAAGGTTATTCTTGAATCAGCAGAGACAAAATGTGTGGACGTGTATCTTCTGTATATTTCACAGCTATTCAGTGGCCTTCAACATACAAAAAACATGATTGAGAATTTAAATGGGTGCAAACATAGGCATGAGAACAGGTATGTCAGAAGTGCCAACTGGACCCAGCTGAACGTCATGAAAGGGTACACATCTGTGTTCTTTAATAAAAATGGAGAATTATGCAATTATTTCTATATAGTATATGAAGAATGACAATGAAATGGCTCAGCAGATGTCATGTGTAACTATTGGGGAAAAACTTAATAAAAGAATTGTTTCTTGAATATCTTGATTTGTGTTGTGATTAGATATTATTTAACAAACTACTTCTGTGTAGATTCTTGCACTGTATGGTTTGGTTTTTTTCCCTTTATGCAATACTTTGCTGACAGTGATTTACTATTGATTTCCATTCCTTGACTATATTTAGGAAGATAATGGGGATGTAGAGATCAATTGTGTCTCAATTTCTTTGCTCTTTTCAAGGTCCACGGTTAGGTTGCTCCGTTCACACACCAGGTAGATGGCATTCTCTGATGCATAATTTGGTCGAGAGGGGTGGTACATCTCAGATTTGTTGCACAGACGCAGAAGCTGTTTAACCTCTTGCCTGAAAGTCTTGCTGAAGATGTAGTAGATTAAGGGATTGTAGACAGTGGAGGTCTTGGCAAAGAGACAGGGCAGCATGCTGATATGAGGAGGGATGGAGGCACTTGAGTAGTAGATGGACCACAAGCTCACTATCCCATAGGGGGTCCAACAACCAAGAAAACCAAAGCTGATCAGGATGGCAATCTACAAAAACAAGATGATAAAAGGTTTATGATTATTATTTTTACTTACTCAGTTACTCAGGGAACCATCAAATATGTTAGAATGCCTATTTTACTGGGCTGTTTAACAGGCCTGGGTGGTCCCTTATATGGTTATACAATTACACACACCTTAGCCCATCCACAACATTTATCTTCTGACCACTGGACCAATGTCAGCTAGATAATATTTGGGTCTTTAATTGCTCAGGAGATCTCTCAAAATTAGGAGAAATGACATACAGGAGAGATAACAGATAAACAAAAGTTCAGTAGCAGATAAACATGAGCATTATAGCAAGTCTGAGCAAAGTGTATCTATTCTGAGATCTCGACTAAAAGGGGAGACGAATGCGAGATATCTTTTCCTCAGGAGATGCAAGTAAGTAAAGGTGAGGTAAAGGTGAGTAAAGGTAAGTAAACACCACTTTACAGAATAACTGGCAGCCTTGATACCGATGATACAGATTCTTAGTTCAACGAAAACAGAGCATTTTCTCCCCTTTGAACCATATTCTCACTCTGCATGGGGTAAATATATACTTTTTATTTTGCAGTTTCAAACATCACAGTTTCAGATGAAACTCCTTAATTATTTCCCTAATTGTGAAAAATCTTTTCCAAGTAAGTAAAGGTGACAAACGTGACAGAGTAGAACAAACTGCCCTTTATGAGCATTTGAAAAAGGCCTGATATGTATTGAATAGCCTGCTCATGCAGGGCTCTGAAAGTCAGTTCTACGATTTTAAACTGAATTCTAAATTCAGCCGGAAGCCAGCAGAGATTAGATGAAACGGGTGATGTGTGATCATTTATATGTGCTAATTAAAAGCCTGGTAGCTGAGACATATCTGAGTGGCAGGAAATCTCTCCTTTTTCTTCAAGCAGGTGAAACACTGGAAGATGCTTATGCATGGCAACAATCTCTAAATTGGTACAATAGAAATGTTGTTGTGATCAGTAAGTGTGTGTGTGTGTGTGTGTGTGTGTGTGTGTGTGTGTATATATATATATATATTAGCCATACTTTCTAAGAGGAATAAAAGATGAATGGATCTCAGAAAACCTCTGAAGATGTGTTGTGGTGTGTTAGCAACAGTCCTGTAAGTTCGGTGTAGGGCCTTCATGAATCTATGCTAGATCAAATTGAGATCTGGGGAATTTGGAGGCCAAGTCACATGAACCCAACCTTGCACATAATATAAAGGAAAACATCACGTGGATGTCATCATTCCATGTTTCCTCAATTTCAAGAATCGATTGTTTGCTTGCTGCTTATTGTCTCTCAATTTTGCATGAACTATTGCATGAATATTAAACATGAATATTAACATTAAACATGTCCAAAAATGCCTCATAACAAGGTACTCTAAACAAAAAATGCTACAGAGTATGACTAAAACAAGGTTCAATGGGGCTAGTACAGGCTCTTTGTTTGACATCAATAAGTTATTGTTCTGTGTTTCTCCTATACCATGGTCCATGCATTATCTGAATTATCAGAAGACGGCATCTTCTCATTATACACAAAAGAATTGCTTTATGAGAAGGAAATCTATTTTAAACTGTTCTTCATGCCAAACGAATGTCATGAGCACATGCTACAGGATGCAGAACAAATTAGTATAATGTAAAGGAGAAGACTCAGATCTCTGCAGATTCATATCTTTACAAGTTTGCTTGAAGAAGCCTTCAAATGCAGACCTTGAATCTAGTTTCTTCTCCTCGATTTTGTAATCACAAAATTCAAGACCACAAACTGGTTGCAAAGCCCAGAGTTGAAGATATGTGGATAGTATGACATTTCACTTAATGTTGTTATTAATGGAAGCATAAGGCTGACACCTAATACATGCATTTCAGATACATATAAACACCACATTTCAGAATAACTGGCAGCCTTGATACAGATTCTTAGTTCAACGAAAACAGAGCATTTTCTCCCCTTTGAACCATATTCTCACTCTGCATGGGGTAAATATATACTTTTTATTTTGCAGTTTCAAAAATCCCAGTTTCAGATGAAACTCCTTAATTATTTCCCTAATTGTGGAAATTCTTTTCCAGATGTGATGTGATTTGAAGGGCATTGTCTGGTTAATGAAGATCCACAGACTTTTGTCTCAGTTCTTTTGTGTATTTTCTAATCTTGCACATGTTGAAAGATGACTAAGAGTGCTTGGCCTACCTGTCACATTACATTTATACTCCAGTAAAAAAGCCCCTTCTTATAGACTCAGGGGCTGCTTTTAAAAAAATGCAAAACGTAAATAGAAATGTCAGCTATTTGCATCATAAAGGTATTTATTATCCCAATACCTATTACCTCTAAAGAAAAGTGTGTATTGTGTATATTGTCACTATCATAACCAGGTCTCATACCTCCAATTATTTTGTCTTTGTTTTATACTACATGAAAGCACCCTCTACCTTGTGCAGAAATGTATAGAGATTGAATTTTATTTCATAAATGTTCCTTTTCCTGTAAACATACCATTTCAATGATACAGCAAATTCATACAAATAATGCACATCATCAAATGATGTTACTGATGTAGATGACTGATAAATCTCTGACTCACCACCATGAGCCGGCGCTGCATCTTAACAGTGTTGGAGATAAGGTTGCCACTGTCCATGGACTTGTATGAGACATAGAGCCGGAGGGCAATACCAAAGTAGCAGGAGATTATGATGACGGCTGGGATGGCCAGGTTCATGGAGAACAGGCTAATGACGAAGAACGGGCTGTGCTCCTTCATCTCGCCCCAGGCCAGCGTGCAGGACAGGCCGAATGGCTCAGGGCCGTACCTGCCCCAGCCCAGCAAAGGGAAAACGGCCCATAACAGAGCATACAGCCATATGCCTACCAGCAGCACATGCACCTTCCTCTTACTGATCTTCTCCTCTAAACACAAACAGGTACAGAAGAGGCAGGGTGTGGAGGATAGAGACTCATGTGAATGTGAACACCTCATGCAAAACATTTTTATCAGCTGTACTGATATGTGTGGCTCCACGTAGTCTTTAAAGAGTCTGAGTAATCAAAAGTGTTTCTGTTTAGCTATTTTAGAAAACATAATTTGATGTGATATATCCTACTTAAAAAATGTCCAGTACAAGGTCAAACTAGACAAAGCAACATGTTTATTCTGTCAGCTCTATGTCTGCAGTATTTGTACAATCTGCAATTATGATGTATCACAAAACAGAATAGAAATTAGAAAATGCAATATCTGAGAGCAAAATGAAGTACAAGTTTTTATGTCACGACAAAAGGTTTTTTTTTGGGAGAACACAGCTGTAATTATTGTCCTTTTATGATTGTAAGAAACCAGTACACAAATGCAAAGAGTGGACAAATTCAATACTGATATGTTTGATATGATACTTAGTACTTGATTTTAGTAACATTAAAATTAAAATATTAAAAGGCAAGGACACAGTATTTTGGAAAGTCAAAGATGAAGCCATTAAGGCATGAACTGCACTATTTTGTCACGTGAAAGAAACTGGTTTTCCCTTTGGAGCTCTCTATCTAGGCTAGTCCCATGCTTAAATGCCTGTTCTTCAGCTCAGTTATGTTATTTCCAACAGTTCATGCTGATAAAAATTACATGGCATATTTTAGAGATGATTTTTAGAGGTCTGTTTCAGAATAGGTGAATATAATTACCCAAATGTGTTAATGCTGTTTGAGACATGCACATCATGGATTACCAAGAAATAGCACTGTTAACAAACAATTAGGGCATAATAATGCATATTTTGGGTTTTTTTATTCTAAGGTCAAGCTTTAAACACATTTTCAGTCTTTTAAGTGTAAAAATGCCATATTACTGCAGTTCTCTTACAATAGTAAATCGTTAGTATAAAAACTAAACTGGTAAGTTCAAACAAATGTGTTCTTAGAAAGTTCTTAGAAAGTAGTGATGATTCTAGAAAACAGTGATCTTAGAAAACTCAGCTATAAACATTACAAAATATACAAAATGCACCCAGATGGTTAGTTCTGAACAGTATCAGTGGTTTCCATAGATAACAAAACAGAGGGGCTTACTGGTGATGAAGCTCTGGAAGGCAAGAAGTTGTTACAAAATTCAATGTTTATACCAGGGATAACTTTAATTTTTGAGGCCTTTTGGCTTACAGTTTCAAAAACTACACTGAATGTTTTTCTCCTAAAGAACAATTTGAAAAAATATAAGAAATAATTATTGTGTAGTCATGTTACTTCTCAAAAGGCCTCTTAAGTGAAAGTTATCCCTGGTATCTCTGGTACTAGCATTTGAAAGAGAGAATTTTTGCAGTCCCACTATCTCCTTACGTGAAGCTCAGTGATTACACTTGATTTTAGCAATATATTTAATTCTGTATTCTCAGAATGCAAAAGTATTCACTGTTAATCTGGAGTATCATAGTCAAGGCCAGCATTAATATTAAGTACTCAGCGGAGAGTTACCTAAACCAGAACTGGCAAATCACTGAACTAAATGACACTCTCATAATGAAATTACAATAATTTTAATTAGAGATCAATGCTACATTCCAAGCACTCGAAATCACAGGAATTGTGGGAGTAGGGAGATCCATGTATTCTTCAGCCCAAGATGAGGTTCTGTAAGCTTAAGATATTATTATTTATTCATCTTATTCTAAAGCATTATACTTTTTATGTTTATATGTTCATTTTTGTCTCAATTTGGTAACAGGCAGGCAACAAAATGCAGGTAAATGTGAAATAGGTTCCAAGAATGGAAGCTTGAGGTACTTACTAGATGGCTTAAGAGTCAGGGACACAGAGAAACGCACTACAGCCATGACCGTCAGGGTGGCCACACTGGCCACTCCAAAGAAGAAGCCCATGAGGCCGTAGTAGACACAAGTGGCATTGCCACCTAACCAGGCATGGTTCCAAGATGACACCACAGCCAGGGGGTACATGGAGATGGCTGCACCGATGTCCGTCACTGCCAGGTTCACACTCAGAAGCTCTGGAGGCTTCATGTGGGAAGATCTCTTGTATGCCATAACAAGAACAAGAAAATTCCCAAAGATTGACAAAATTGCTGCAAGATAAGAGGAAGAAAATTAGAGCTTGTTTGGCAAAGTGGATGCATCTATGTTCAGATGGTTTTAGTGATTTTGATATAACACAAAATAACATCATTATATGGTGTTATTCTCTCAAGTAACATCTAATGGTGCCTTCATATTGGACAGAATCCATTCTCTTTGTTATGGTAGCAGAATTGTGATATGAGTGCAAAATGAGTATTTCAGGTGGTCAAAACAAACTAGTTTGCAATGCTCAGTGGATAGTGGATGCACCTTGAAGTAGCAGCAGTGACACTGATATGACACATGGGGTGTGTGTGTGTGTGTGTGTGCGTGCGTGCGTGCATGTATATATACAGTAATCCCCTGTTATTCACGGGTATACTTGCCAAGAGCACCCGCGTATAATGAAAAAACGCTTTGTTTGCTTTTGGTAAAGAAATGTCTAAAAATGCCTATTTTTATAGTGTAAACCAAAATGGCTCAAATATGCTCCCAAAACATTTTAATTTCATTTTAAACCCAGTTTAATACATTACCCCTGATGAAAATATAAAGATAAGCCCATATAGACTGTACTGCGATACATGCACAGGTAATTTCTTTGGTATAAACAGGTAAATACAGTAATAAATTAGTGTAATATTTAGTAATAAAAATACAGAAAAAAGCCAGGGTAATCACCAATATTTTTTACAGTATAATTTACTGTTCACAGGCAGCATCTTATTGTAATGACCTGGTTAAAGCAGACACTGGACGGTGACTATCTCAACAGCTGCTTATAATTTTACTGGGGTTTAAAAAATGAAAATCAAGAGAAACACTCAAGATGAGCTTCTGGAAAAGAACAGCTGTCCGATGCAAGGCGGCCCTCGGCCTGTCTTTCTCGGCCCAGACGCAAACATTATAAACAATAACTTCTCTGAAACACACTAAAATAGAAATGCAAAACAGTAGATAAATAAAAAAGTTAAAAAGAGCACAGCCTGAACAGAGTGTTCCGGAAGGCGTCTGGATGTGGCCGTGCCACCCCAGCTGAATTTATCTTTGAATTATTATTTACTATGGATGCACCAACTATTCGGCCACCGAAAATTGTGGGCCATAAATGGCAAAAAATGTATTTTTGGTTTCAGATTAATTTTAACGTCTGAAACAGTGATGACACAATCAACCCGCAACCTGCACGCGCCAGACTGGATTAAAGTCAACATCTGCCTTGTGGGCACATTTCGATATATCTAAGAAAGACACACAGAAAGCCATTTTTAAAGCACGCAATACCGTAATTTCTAGGGGGTGTGCATCCAAAAAGACTTTCTCAACGTCGAGATTAATTTATCATATAAATTCAAAACATCCCGGTCGAGCACAGAAGAGCCGAGACCCTTCGAGCGCACCCACTCCGTCTGTGGCAGACGTTTTTGAAAAGGGCTGTGCCAGTCTTTGTTTTAATACACTATTTTGTTAAAGGCCTACAGAGAATGTTGTTAACAGTTTTAAAACATTTTTTCTGAATGCACTTTGTTTATGCACTTCATTCAAAATATTAAAATTAACTTGAATTCACTGGTTTTATGAGAGACAATATTTAATTGTATAATATTTCAGCTATCTTGCTTTTAGGCCATTCATGAGAGGGGCCAAGTAAAAATTTTTTTTTCAAATTTTATTTTAGATTGTGCATTGTTTGAATGCTAAATAAATAATTTCATAGTTTTGCAACAGATTTATACTTTTAATAATTTAATAATTAATTAAATTATTTTTTTTAATCTTTGGCACCTTTGAGAAGGCTGCCCAACCTAGAAATTTACTGGTGAAGCCCAGCATGCTTATTATGCCCTCAACGAAGAAGATGCTGGTAACTACACATTACACATTACATAATACTAACCCATTATGTTTTCCCGTAGCAAAGTGGTTGCCAAATTTCACTGGTGGTCCTACCAAACAAATAGATGGGCTGCTCCACAAACCCTTTTCCACTGAAGAAGTCACTAAGACTGTTAAACCAGTTTCTGAGGGTCGTGCCAGCTGAGGAGCAGAAAGTAGTCAGCTGTCCAAAGCTCATGAAACATGGTCACCTCCATGGAGTGTGTCCTGCCCATGCTCAACATGGGGAGGGGGAGAACTTTATGAATCCAGCCTGAAAAGGGAACTCTAGATTCTGGTATTTTGTGGGTCTGGTTATACATTGCGTGTGTCGCTCCCATAATAGCACGTCAGACAGGTGATTGTTCGAACAGCCAGCAGGCTGAGGCTGCTGAGGGTATTGAGTGTGTCACACATTTATTCCAAATCATTCATCAGTCGAACACCCTTTGCGGGAATTAGCTCCACGCCTGTATAGTGGACTAAATAAGCATTATTGGCTTTCACACAATTTAATTCAGCCTTGCAGTCTGCACCCATGCTATGGTTTCCAAATTCCGATTAGCCATATGCTCAGTTCGTAGACCAAAAGGGGGTTTTATGACTGTGTCAGTAGAGCTGTGTCAGCACCATGGTGAAAAGCTACGCCCCATGGCGTATTTCTCTGGGAAGTTAGATTCTGTACCAGCAGGTGATTGTTTGAACAGTCAGCAGGTTGAGGTTCTTGGGGAAAAAAACAAAAGCATTTATTAAGTTTGCATAAAGCAGTCTGCATCTGCTAAAATGGGAACGTGAGGTGGCTTTGCAACAAAGGCATTCGCCTGAGAGGTGGCAATAGGCTGTTAATTTATTTAACTGAGGCGAAATAACTCACGTATTACCTCAGACATTACACATTTTTCACTGGCCACTATACAAAAAGCTCAGCAAAGTGAACCAAGCACAGAAGTCTCCATCCCACGACAGCTAGGCAGAAGCAGAAGTGAAGCTTCCCATCCTCCCCTAGAAGGACTTTGAATGAGAGTCTAACACTCACGTCAGCACAAGGCACAGTTCAGAGGTACACAGCTCAGACTGAGAGGCACAAATAAAGGCTCTGGAGGAGTCTCTACAAAGACAAAAACAGAACAAATCATGCCAGAATGGAGGACATCATAACTAACATGTGGCCAGCACACTTACAATTCACACAAACTGAGGCAGCTTTAGATGAGGAAAAAATGTTGTAAATATCTGATTGTAAATATTTGATGGAAGATATGTAATGGGAGGAGAACAAGTGTATGTATGTATGTATGAATATACGTAGGCCTTTGTGCATACGATTTGGTGAATAGTTCCAGCTTATTACCAGGCATGAATTAATAGTGAAATTTTGCAGTGAATGTTCATAACATTACTTGTGATCCAATCCTATAACATTACAAGTAATAGATCTGTTATTTATAGGGAGGGAGGAGTGTGTAAAGCGTTGAATCTTGTAGTTTTCACATTCTTGACTATAGTGGTAATCTTACTGATATCAATAAGTACATGAAGGACACCTTCACACCCCCTTCTCTGGCACCTATAACATTCAGCCAACAGTTGCCAGGTTTGCCTACTGATCATGTTTTGTCCTCCTGTGGTCATTTCTTGCCTCTGCAATGCCATATCATCACCACCGTAGAAGTAGATGGAAAAAAAGGAAAACATATGGTTGTTTAAGAATAACAAAAGGGGGGAAATTTAAAGGAAAATCAATATTGATTTTGTGATTCCTACATCTGAACAATGAAGAATGATTCCGGTTCTGGTGTCAGACCTGAACCGGTTAGGACACAGTGACATGATTAAATCAAGGTTGTGGTTTTGAGCTAAAGGTTTTTAGAAAGCGTATGGAGTCTTTCTAGTAAGGGCCATAACATGGGTAGCAGGTGGTGCCTTACTGGGGTGGACTCTACCCATTTTGATAAGGTCTTCAAGAGTCCTCTGCGAAGGACTAGTTTCTCAGAGAATCCTTCAGACTGGGAATGCCTGGAACGGTCTCTCCTTCTGCAGGAGAAAATAAAGTCTTCGTTCTGAGCAAAGAATCTTTGTCAGTTTGCTGATTTTCCACCACACCTGTAAAATTGATTAAGTATAATTACACACTTAACACTAGGAAGTGTATGTGTATGCCTGTTCTGTTTTAGTTCATAAGATTCATATTCATAAGAGCAGTTTGGGCTCTAATGATGGAATGCACTGTTGACACATCTAACAATTAATATAGCATTATGTCAGGACATTGCAGGTTTTAAAAGATTTTTTGTAAGTGATTTTTTAAAACTCAGACAGATAGACAGACAGACAGACAGGAAGATTGATTGACTGATAGATAGATAGATAGATAGATAGATAGATAGATAGAATTAGTTAAACTAAAATCTAAAGGTTGCTGTGTATTAGGCATTAATATACTGAGTATTAGTATTGTTTTTTTTAATCAGACATAACAAAATTCTTCACTGAAATTGCAAAGTTGTGAAATCATAGTGAGAAGGTTAGGCCCTTCAGCTCATCTTACCCTGGTATGACATAGAGTAAATGCCATAGAAATGTATGACATGAATACTTTTAATGATTTGGGCCAGTACTACTCAATTACACTGTAAATGCCCAGGCGATGTACTGTGTTGCAGTGATATACAGTTAACTAAAGAAAAATAATACATAAAATAATATTTATGTAGTAACTGCCACATATTTTAAATAAAGTTAGTGCAAATTTATTTTAGTTACAGTACCACAAACATAACAATACTCACCCAAGGTTACTGATGTGTGTACTGAAGCTGCCTCTGACACTGTTTTTAGGATGTGTTCGAGTTTGTGTTAGATAAAGATTTTTTTAGTTTTATTGCAAATGTATATTGGTTCCAAATATCAGTTATAATATTCAGTATCATTATTGGCCTATAAAAAAATTGCGACTGACTCCTGCTCTGTGTGTGTGTGAGAAAGAGAGAGAGAGAGAGAGAGAGAGAGAGAGAGAGAGAGAGAGAATGTGTACATCACATAAACCATCACATGATGTATAACTATAGATTTAAATATGCTTTTGCATTATAAAACTGTTGCGGGGTTTCTATGGTTCTTTAAAATGAAAGCTTTAGAAAAGTACAATACAGAAAAATCCATTTGTAATCCATTTGCACTTTAGAGGCATTTCTTCTGGTAGTTATTATTTTAGAGTAGGTGGTAGCGTGAGTGACTCATAATAGCAGCCTGCCGAGTTATTGTTTAAAACGTTTCTAATCCTGCACCTTGTCCTGTTTTACTGCTTTTACAGTCCTTTTTGAGGCAGTTGGCTTGGGGATTTAATGTTCATAATTAAAGGCTATCCAAAGGCTATAAATCTATCTTCAGTACATTTTCTCTGTGACTCTCTTTCGTAAAACCACTCGGATGTCAGGTAAACTTCTAAAATAAAACAGTACAATTTTAAAACCTATTCATGTAGTATAGCACTCACTGCCCAAGACCTTTTTGCTGAGGTGATGACTTCCCACTGCACCACCAAAACACTCCTTCATTGCAAGCAGAGCATAATTAGTCCTGTTTAAATTAGCTCAGTTAAACGCATGAAATGTTGAATACAAATACTTTGTACTTACAGTGTTTGATTATTTTTGTCCAGCAGATCAGACAACTGTGTATTGCAAAAATTTTAAAAACAGTAATTTTCTGTAAGTAAAGTCCAATAAGTTCACCATGTCCAGTGCTCAGCACTGACTAGAAGGGTGTAAAACTCCTCAGCACTGGAAGCAGTGTAGCAGTGGATCTACTCTTTCTGGAGGGATGGAACTCCTCTAACGACCTTTGGGATAAGTTAGAAAGGCACAGTTTTTAAATGGACCCTTAAATTGATAAACCCATGCTCAAGCTTTGTTAACGCTTCTCCAAAAAAAAGATGATTTCTTCATTTGGTTTATTTTCAAAATTTCTTTGGCTTGACGGGTAGACACTTAGCAAATACTTACTCAAGGGAAAAAAATACTGTTGACAGGTGCCATTATGCCATCTCTATTCTGTTATTTATCTTTCAACACGTTCAAGAAGATGTATATTATATACAGTGGTGTGAAAAACTATTTGCCCCCTTCCTGATTTCTTATTCTTTTGCATGTTTGTCACACAAAATGTT
>JBBPDB010143563.1:0-15016 GCA_037974465.1 Brachypetersius altus
AGTCCATTTTGTTGTCCAGTGAGCGGACGTTGGAGAGCAGGACAGATGGGAGTGCCGGTCGGGCCGGGTTAGCTTTTGCTCCTGCATGCTTTCCCTGCTTTTGTTTGCGCGAGCAGTGCTTGCGTTTCGGCCAGCTGCGCCGGGCCATCTCACACAGACTCCGTAGCATCTCCGACGGCAGATTTGGCGGAGGAATTGTGCATTTTTTTCCGATTTCGAGCATAATGTGTCTGTCATATGTGATACGCATCGTGCTCGGTCTCAAACTAAACGGAAAGTAGACAAAACAAAACGAAAAGTAGACAATCTTTCCATACACTGCATGAGGATGAGTGGCTGGCTGATGAGGTAAGAGACTGCTTAGTTACACATGTATTAAAAAAAGAATACCTAAAATGTGTCTTTTGTACTGCAGGTTATTTATACTTGTTCACCCTCACTGAGAAACATCAGGCACATGTGAATCATATTTATGTAACATTTGTTTAATATTTATAGCACTATAATTGTGTTAAAATAGTTGTGTTTAAAAGAAACCAGAAACAGGAAAGCCTGTGCCATCATTGCAACATCAATGTTGTCTGGACTGTAGAAATGTAACAGAAATGTAATATTTTCCACAGCATCTATGTTATGATAATCTATAACAGTAATTAATGATAACTTGGAATTAAACCTATACTACAGATGAAGTTTCTAGAGGGAGAAATTTGGATATGTCCAATAAATTTTGGAGCTCATTGGTGTCATGTCGGATGAGGGAGGAAGACACAGCAGCAGCATAAGTTCCAAAAACATGATAGTTTATTTACAGTGCACAAAGCTCACAAAGTCCAAACTCAAACTATTCTCCTTCCTGAGGAGCATCACTGCTTTGAGGAATCTCCTACTCCTCTGAACTTCCTCAGTCTCAGTGTTTCCTCTGAGGACGGTCTCTTGGTCAGCGACCTTCAGACGGTTACTCCAGTCCTGTCCTCTGTTCCTGTACTCAGATCCCCGTAAGGTCAGCAGACCCTCCCACATGATCACAAGACAAAGCTTCCCCCCTGAATGGGAAACAGAGACAGAGGCAGAGAGACAGAAAGAGAGAGAGAGAGAGATGACCCACAGCAGCCTGTGTAGCGTGCCAGACTTGCTCTTGACTGCTCTGCACGGCTCAGGCTTCTCTCCTCTGTTACTCCTCTCTGCTTGTCAGGGATCCAGACACTTTCCAGTAGCGTAGGCTTCACCTAGATGAGAGTGAACCCCAGACACTGTTCCCAGCCACATTCACAACAGATTTAGATTAGTACTTCTCAAACCTCAGGGTAATACGCTTTCTCAGTGGCGTACTCCTCTACCTCTATTGACTATAAACACACTTAAACTAGGTGAGCTTTCACCTTTCCCTCCAGCACCTTTCCCTCCCTAAAACTCCTAAAGCTTGGTGAATTACGGGGGTGTCTACTGGGTGACCACGCACCGTCTCGCTGGTTCAGTCATGATTTAAACATACACTCCACCAATCCCACGACAAACACACTTAGCTCCTAATGAGCACAGCTGCAGACACTCATACTCTCTCACACTCACGCACCTCCTGTCCGGAGCCCTATCCTCTCTACTTACTTAAACCTAAACAGCTGAGTGAGATCTTTAGGTGCCCCTTGACTCTCATCCAGATTTCACCTGGAACCTAATGATCACACTCACTCTCCTACCAAACATAACCCTGTAACCTTAACTCTCACCTGTTTAATGTGCAACCACTAACTAAACACACTTAAGGGCTGTCTTTAATGGCAGCCACCCTGAGACGCCTCCAAACTCATCAAATAAACTCAAAGGCTGCCCTGAGACATCACAACTGGACTATAGGGGTGTGGTTACATTCACTATGATCTAAAATCCATACTCACTTTGGATAAAGCTCCTGCTAAATAAAAATAAATGTAGAGAGAACACAATTGCACTGAATATTTTCAGATTGTCAGCATGTGTAAAAAAGTTCTTGTGCTGACCGGTCCACTCACAAATGAAGGTGCTTATGTGCGCAAGCTTCTACGCAACTGGAGGTAACAGTTCTGTCAAAGTGTCTACACTGACCATTGCAATACAGAGCAAAGATTAAGGCATTTTATGTAACGAAAATTGAGCTGAAACTGTGACTGAAAGTGATCATTCTTCAGTGTGAACACACCACAGAGCATCACACAGTGCACCACACACAAAATATGGTTTTTTTTTACAATGATTAGGAATTCTTGAGGACAACAGACCATGGAGCAAATTGGACTGTACAAGTTATTCAGCACAACAAGCAGGTGTCAGGGTCCATGGGGAGGAATCCCCAGGACCCTGAACTGCCTTGTGAAACTGTCCAAGCAGGAAGCCTTGAATCCATGACTGTTAGGTATTTTTATTCAAAAAAAGGAAAAACAAAAAGGCACGGTGGCCATACAAGCAATACGAAGGTTTCCAAAACAGAATAGCAAACAAAACAAGGACATGTAAGGACAATGACCGACAGAGGGTACACACACACGCAGACCTTATATACACGGACAAGACCGGGGAAAACACGGAACACCTGGAGGACGCAGACAGGAAACAGGTGGGGAACTAGGAAACACATGGCACAAGGGGACAGGAACGGAACCAATAGTACAATCACAGGGGGAACCTAAACAACGTGACACTGACAGAACCAAGGTACACAAGACAATGGAATCCATATGACACAGGGATAAACCAAAAGAAACACAAGAGGAGTAAACTGAAAACAAAAGCAGTGGCGCTAGCCCGTCACTGGCCAGACCGTAACACAGAGGTGCGTAGTAATGTGCTACAATTACTTTGTGACATTTACTTAAGTAACTTTTTGGATCAACTTTACTTGTAAGAGTAGTTTTAATATACCATACTTTCTACTCTGAAACGCTACTTTTACTCTGTTACAGTGATACACATTCTGCTTGCGGCTATTACTTTTATTCATGTTATTCAGTACACAGTGGTTTGTTTTGTTTTGTCAGACTTTCACCACAGGTTCTGTCACATGACTGTTTTTTGCCAATCAAACGTTGCCAGTAACAACACTTGACTCCGATTCACCAATCAAACGGAGTCAGGCAGTCACATGACCGCACACAAAATCTTTGCGGCCCGCACAGAAGCAGTGACTGAGAGCAGAAAACAGTAGCGCAAAACAACGGCGTGTGATTCGGGAAAGGCAGAACACACCCCTGGCCACACATTCAATCTATATTTAGCTCACAGAAGTGGATTTTTCATAACACGGATTTGTGCCCATTTGCAGCTATAACAGACTCCACTCTTCTCTGAGGGCTTTTCACAAGATTGTGGGGTTTCTGTGGGAATTTGTGCCCATTCAGTATTTATGAGGTCAGACACTGATGTTGGACGAGAAGGTCTGACTCAGTCTCAGTCTCAGTTCATCCCAAAAGTTGGATAGGGTTGAGGTCAGGGCTCTGTGCAGGCAAGTCAAGTTCTTCCACACCAACCGTGTCTTTATGGAGACACAGTCTTTACTTTAATAGAAAACTGTGTCCATAAAGTTGGAAGCAGAAGGAAACAGAGAGAGAGAGGGAGAGAAAAAGTGTGAGACATAAAGATAGAGAGATAGAAGAAATAGAGAGAGTGAGGGAGAGAGAGAGAAATAAAGAGAGATGCAGAGAGAGAGAAAGAAACGGAGAGATAGAAAGAGTGACAAAGAGAGAGAGAGAGAGTGAGAATTAGAACATGAGAGAAAGAGTTCTACTATTTTGCTTCTTTATTCCTTTTTTTCTATAGTCAGTTGGCTGTTTCCTCCATTAAACTTGGCGGTAAAGTGAGATCAGTTACTATTTCCATGCAGTTTGGTCCTATTTGATTAAAGAGCCTCAGATCTCATTTAAGGTCATTAAAGAAATCAGTCTTTGTCACCTAGATTAGTCACCTGTTTTGTGGCACGCATCCATCCATGCAATTTGAGATGGAGCAACAATTTGCAAGAGATCCACATCAGGAGAAGATAAAAAGCCAGTCGAAAAAGATGCTTGCAAGTTCTGAAGCAGAGAAGAGGTTCATCTGGCCATTGCCTCCTCAACATAACAGGTAAAGCAACTGCTTGTCTTCAGTTTTAGAGTCAGATTAATTATGTAGCTCATAAGTTCTCAAATCTGGTCCTGGAGCTCCTCTACCGTGGACATAGCTTGTTAAAGATCGGATTTTTCGGATCAAGTTTGTTGGGAGTGGGGAAAACACTAAAATGTTTGGGGCAGGGATCCTCCAGGAACAGAGTTAGGAACCACTGGTGTTGCCCATAGTATCTGTTGTCTTTTGTGGCATTTTTTCTGAGAAATGTTATGTTTTCACTTTTTATTTAGCGTTTGACTAAGACATGTCGCCAATGCAGCTGAACCCATTTCAACTCATAGTTGTCACAGGTAGGAAAAAAGTATATAAGTGGGTGTGATGAGATTTACGTGAAGTAAAAAGCATTCCACTGCAGTCAAAAAATTAGAAACACCTATATTTCCATGTTTAGGCATGTTTAGGCAAGTAGTGACAGTGGGTGCGCCACTTTCTTTTCTGGAAAAGCTAAAAAGCACAGCAGCATTCAGGAGTTGAGGAGTTTATGCGTAGCTTGGATATTTGTAATCCAGTTTGTGCTGCTCTTACAGATGTAAGTGCCATCCGTGACAAAGCAAAGAACAATCAGAGCCTTTCTAGTCTCCAGAATCCACAGAAGTTGATCAGGGAGGACCTGCTGCCTGCATAAACTGGCCAAAATCAGACAGTGTGAATATAATATTGCATTTTTCTGTCTGGAAAGTCACGTTTGGTGTGCAAGCAATCGTCGTCCATTTCCTCATTTGTACTAAGAAATCACACTTAATGCATAAATGTCTTTAGAACTGTACATAGAATCTGTTTGGTCCTGCATTTATTTGATAAAGTCATGTTTCCTTCATAGGCTCAAGAGATTTGACAGATAAAATGTATTCTTGCTCTTCAACTGATAGTTGTATGTACATGTTTTCATGCTTGACAGTGTAAGTCTATCCATTCTTTCCCACAGGGATTTTTCCTATTGTCCTCCAAGCTGTCCCACGCAAATACCATCTGATTCAGGATCTGAAGAGCTGGACTGATGCTCAAACCTACTGCAGACTCCATTTTGTTGACTTGGCCACAGTTGAAAATAGCACTGAGATGGAAAGTCTAGAGGCAGAGGCACAACAGTATAATTATGTCTCCAAAGCCTGGGTTGGCCTCTACAATGATGTCAATAGTTGGCGTTGGTCCCTAAATGATGCCCCACTGGAATTTACGTCGTGGGCCTTCGGTGAGCCAAACAACGCTCATGGGCATGAGGAATGTGCCAAAATCAATGAACTGGAAATGTGGTATGACGCCACCTGTTCCCAGAATAATTCCTTCTTTTGCTACAATGGTAAGAAATTTACATTTTGGTGCTAAAACCGAACTTGGCTTCTCCAATATTGTGACATAGCTCTCTAAAAATGCCTCTCAGTGCTTAGGCTCCCTGGTCTTCTAATCTCCGGTACAACCTTGAGTAAGATCAATTGATCCTGTTTCCAGATCTGGTGTGTATATCCTAATCCAAAAATTTCCAGTCCTGGTTCTGGAGGCCCCCCTTTGCCCTGCACACGTTGAGTGTTTTTTCCTCTTATGCAATCACTTAAACACAGGAAAGGCATGTAAACTAAATGATGAGCTCAGTCGTGAATAACAGCTGACAAACAAATGATGCAATTGCATTAGATTTCAAAATGAACTGAGCAACTTACCTCCAATACACTGCAACATCTACAACAAGCACATTATTAGATTTTTGCATTACAAAATCAGAACATTTAGACTAAACATTTAGACAGCACACTATTTAGACTAAAGTAATGAGATACATCTCTTACTTTCAGTGGAGAGCAATATTAAAAAACACACCCAACACCTTTGGGATGTACTGGATTGGAGACTGCAAACCAGGCTTTCTTGTCCAAAATCAGTGGCTCATCAAAAATGCTCTACAGAACGAATGGGCACAAATTCACACAGAAACCCCAAAACCTTGTGGAAAGTCTTCCAAGAAGAGTGGAAGATGTTCTAACTGAAAAGAGGGGACCAACTCCGTTTTAAAGTCTATGTATTAAAATGCACTGCTACTCAATAAATACCAAAAATATTTTGTCTATGAGAGAACAAAGTCAGATTAAACAAGATTTTCAGTTTTCATACCGGCTACATGTGTGCGGTTTCGTGGTTTAGTTTAGGATCAGTTCAGTCGGCTTGTTGGGTCAAGTTGTGCCCATAGATTTGTATCCTGCTTACCTAAAACCAAACAGCTCCTAGCAGCTTTACACGTTTGCTTTACAAAGAATGGACACTAAACCTGTGTTTGAATTCTCACAGCCAACAACCCTACCACATCCAAGTACCTTCTTATCTCAAATGTTAAGAGGTCATGGAAGGATGCTCAGGCTTACTGCAGACAGTATCACACAGACCTTGCCAGCGTAAATAGCCAAGCCGAGAACGTGGTGCTAGCCTCGAAGGCGCCATTGTTACCAGTCTGGTTTGGCTTGTACAGAGATTCCTGGAAGTGGTCAGACAAGACCAATGTTTCAACGATCTTGTGGAGTCCTGATAGTCCTGATAATTCCGGGGACCATGATAACTGCGCTTCTGTGTTGGGCGGTTTGCTTACTGATGAGAACTGCTCACTCCTACGGGCTTTCTTCTGCTACTCATGTGAGTTCTAATGACCGGATTTTAAAACAGGTTCGGCATGTATTTTACGCAGAGGATAACATCAACGAATGGGTGTCTGTATCTGCCTTCTAGATCCAATAATAGAGAAAAAGCTCACAAGAGTGACGGTGCAATCGAGTCAAGATCCGAATGACCCTGTAGTGAAGGCAGCAATCTTGGAAAAGGTGAGTGGTTCTGCCATGGCACCACAATTCACTTCTACTTACAACTGTAAGAACTGCAGTCTTCATCAAGGTGCATAGATGGTGTTATAATCACAATCTGTCTGAGCTAGAATTAGAACCCGGGATCAGAAAACTGCTTATGTTTTCTGCAAAGACAAGAATAATATAAAACAAAATAAAAGTCTAAAAAATCCAATAAAAACATACAAAAAATACTATACAAAATACACTACGCTGTATACGCAATCCTGGGGACTAATACTATAGATAAGTAACAGTTGTGTGAATTACTAAAAACACAAATAGTAAGAATGACATAAGTAGTGATATTTCACATGCCAAGGCTATTGCACATAATAAGATATTGCAAGATATTGCACATGACGATAATGTTTAGCAGCCGATAAGAAGATACAGCACATAATTATATTATATTACATTATTATTATATTACATCATAATAATACAGTAATGCACAAGCTGATAATGATTTAAAGCCAATAAGCACAACATAGCATCAGGCTATTGCACAGATTGCTTTGTGGATGTGTAAGAAAAGGAGGGTTTATAGTCTGATGGTGGTGGGAAGAAAGGATTTTCTGTGGTGTTCAGTGGAGCACTTAATGCTGGTCAGTCTGTGGCTAAAAGTACCTCTAAGTTCAACCACAGCACAGAAGTGGGTGACCAGCATTGTTCCTCATGGAATGAAGTCTAGACAATGTTCTCCTTTCAGCTACAGTTTTCACGTTGTCAGGTTCCTCACCCAACTCACCCCCGTTGATGATTTTGATGATTTTCTTGGTGTCTACTGCCACTTTCATGCAGCAACCCCAGCACACCAGAGCACAGAAAATGGCACTGGCCACAACAGACTCATAGAACATCTATAGAACATCTATGAGTCTGTTGCAGACTAAAAAAATCTATGTGGGAAGTACAGCCTACTTTGGCTATTCTTGGATGGGGGCAAAAAGTTCTTAGACCTTATATTTCCATGTATGTGTAAGTGTTACGCCAGTAGGTGGCGACCCACACTACGTCCCAGGTTTATGATTTACTTGCGCTTTTTGGTCCCTCTGTGATTCCGTGTTACTTCAATCACATCTTCTCCGTCGTACCGTGCATTCTCCGAAAGACATCATGTACCGAACCGTGACCCATGTACCGTTACAGCCCTAAGAAATACTCATATCCTATCCTGATTTTGCTCTTCAGATCCAACAGAAACTGAAGGAGCAGGGCATGGCGGACACCACCACACTCATGTTCAAAGTACAGCCAAGTGGACTTGTGTTCTACAAGAAGGAGGAAACTGAAAATGTGACAAATATTACCTCGGAAGTGTGTGACCTTTAATTTCTCAGTATGTCTCTTTACTGCTCTTTTCTTGACTTTTCTGCTCTTCCTTACTTTATTCATTGCATTACCACAGAAAATGAAAATGAATCTATAACTGTCAATTATTTCATTGAATGGAAAGCTTAAACAGAGCACTCATATGTAAGCATTTTATGAAATAGAACTGAAGCAAAGTAATGAGATATTCAGAGTTTAGAGCGAGAGCATGGTAAAAACTGCATTCCATTATATGTGAGATTTGTCATCCACAAATCTCATATGTCTTTCGTTGTAGTTATTTATACTATAAGTACACTATGTGAACAAAAGTATTGGGACACACCTGTTTTTCAGGGTTTGGGCTAGGCCCCTTACTTCCAGTGAAGGGTAATCTTAATGCCTTAGCGTACAAAAACATTTTGGACAACATCACTACCCATCTTTCTGGACACAGTTTGGGGAAGAACCTTTTCCTCAGTGCACAAAGTAAGCTCCATAAAGACTGGCCCTGACAGAGCCCTGACCTCAACCCCATCCAACACCTTTGGGGTGAACTGGGATGGAGGCCTTCTCGTCCAACATCAGTGTCTGACCTCATAAATGCGCTACAGAATGAAAGGGCACACATTTCCACAGAAACTCCAAGATCTTGTGGAAAGCCTTCCAAGAAGAGTGGAAGCTGTTATAGCTGCAAAGGGGGACCAACTCCATATTAAAGTCCCTGTTGGTGTAATGAGCTGGTGTCCCAATTCTTTTGTCAATATAGTGTATTTAAAGTGCTGTTTCATTTTACACCAATATTCTCTCAACATGTCATGCTTGAGGACAAACATGAATTATGTTCAAACACAAAGAATGCAATAAATGCACTTCTTATAAATACACTATTTCTAGAAATTGTTCTCGCTGCAGTTTTTGAAGAGAAGCTTGTGCAACTTTCTATGTAACTTTACACATTTCTTTGGGATATTCAGATGGTTGGTATCACTGTTTATGTTCTTTCGGCCCTGTGCTTTAGAACATTTAAGAAGAACCAATGACTATGATGTGTATACTGTCAGCTTTAATGTCTTTATTAAAAATATTAAAATGACAAGCTATCCATTCAATCGTTCATTGGACAAATTAACAATCTTCAAGACTTGTTCAAGACTTCCCCAAATGCTGAATATTCTGCAATCATGTATCCAAACACATGTAATGCAGTTTCAGTCATATTTGTTTTGCCTTGTCTTCAGATGTTCAGTAGGATTCACAGGAACTGACTAGCTTTTTTGAAAATGGGGGCTTGAAACTGCAACTTTGTTGATTTACCCTCTAGGCCTAGGCTACTTCATATATAAAGTAAAAAAAAACACCATAAAAACAAATACATTAAAATCACTTTGGTACAAAAAATAATAACCATGCAGTGTGAGCATACATACATACAGAAGACAAAATTAATTTTCTGTCCATTCTGAAAAAGTCTCGATGAAGACACTCCAGCAGCCTATAAGCTTATCACTGAAGACTGAGGTCAATATGAAGGTTTATCTACAAATAACTCCCACAGCTAGAAAGAGAGACTTTTAATAAAAGCCCATTTACACATTCATTACAAACAAACAGTCCTCACCCTGTTCCTAGATCAGTCCTCCTCCTCTTCCAGAGAAAAGGCCACAGGGTTGCACAGCTGCTGCTGGGACAAGCATGATGGAGAAAATGAATGAGTATGGATTGTGGTGAGCTCCACCAGCCAAACCCACATAGTTTGTTTCCAAAGATCAGGAGCATGTTGATGCATATACTGAGGAGTGAGTAGTGATGAAAGAGATTAGTAGTCATCAGTTCTATGTGCAAGAGCTCAGTTATGTGAACTGCGAAGTCTTTGCTGGAATGATATGGGTTTGCACAAATGTCTTGAAACACTGCTACTGGCCTTTTAGTGATTTTAAACTATTTATTCAAGCTGGATGAACTTTAAGATTCTTGTTGGTTCAGGTGCAGGACAGATAAGAATGGGAGAGAAATTTTTCACTTCTTTGAAAAGAATAACCAAGCTTTGAGTATCCATTTGTTGGGGCATTAGATGGAAGCACTCAAAGACAAAGACGTCCTGGTGTCATTGTTCACCTGCATAGGCTAGTCTGTGCTAACTGTAAAGTTGCAGTTACATTTTAATTTTTGGCCTGATATCTATGTACAACCAGACCAACAGGGACTTTAATGACACTGCATTGAAATACATAGACTTTAATGAGGTGCCTTTTGGAAGGCTTTCCATAAAATTTCTGTGGTAATTTGTGACCATTCATTCTGTAGAGCATTTATGAAGTCAGACACTGATGTTGGATGAGAAGGTCTGACTCGCAATCTCTGTTCCAGTTTTTCCAGTTTAGAGGCGTTGCATGGGGTTGAGGTTAGGGTCTGTGCCGACCAGTCAAGTTCTTCCACATTGAACTCATCCAGCCATGTCTTTATGGACTTTGGGCACAGGGGCACAATCTCTGTTCCGGTTAATGCCGAAGGGGTTGGGTGGGGTTGAGGAATATATATACTCATAAATATTAAAAAAAAAAAAAAACCTTTGCCAATAAATGTCAAAGTAGAAAGCATGGCTCTGTCCAAAATGTCTTGGTTTGTGTAAGCATTGAGTCCTTCACTGGAAGTAAGGGGCCTAGTCCAAATCCTGAATTTAGAGGTGTGTCCCAATACTTTTGTCCATGTAGTGTATTACTAAATGTATGATATACTTATTCCAGTATCTCTGTATTGTCTTGAGTATTCCTAGATGCTAAAATACAATCATGTCTAACAGTCTGGTCTGTCTAAGATACTTACACCTGTTGTGCCCACAGAGTGGTCTGCTGGATCCCTCTAGTGGTCAGACCTCTGAAAGCTTTACCAGGATGCACTGACCATCCAAAGTCTGGCTTTAGTGACTTGTTTTTAGTGACAGAAAGTATGAAAGATGAATAGGGAAAATGCAGGCTCTGCTGAATTCTTTTTTCAAATTGTGTCAATTCAAATTTCAGGCAATTCAGGCTGAAGTTTATGCTGGATTTAGCTCTTATTTAGATCTAGATCAGAACAATCCAGATGTGATTTATTGCTTCTAATTACTCACATTAAAATATTCCTCGATATTTACTGTACCTGGAACCAGTCCTTACTAGGTAATGTAGTTGAGCGAGATCAGTTACTATTTCCATGCTCTTGGTTTCTATTTAAAGAGCCTCAGGTCTTATGGAAAGTGACGATGGAAATCAGTCAGTGTAATCAGAGACTGATGAATTGTCTTGCAAAAAAGGTTTAGACTGGTGGCGGATATTTAAAGTGCACAAGAAATCACAGACGTCAGTCATAGATTTGACGGCTGCCTCCTCAACATTACAGGTACATTTCAACACAGGTATTACAGGACACATGGATTTACTTCACAGGTGTTTAGTCTGTTAAAAAAGGAAGATGTTCAGCTTCAAGTTCTGAGCTCAGAGGTCCAACTAAGAGCTCCTCAAAATTACAGGTGCCTTTCGGTTCTTAACATAATATTCATTTGTTGAGTAATGAAATCTCTGTTTTTAGTTTAGAATCAAAAGTAACGGCTTTCTTTTAAACACTCCATTAATCTAAACTACGCTTTTGTTTTATTTCTGTTTAGGTCCTCAAACACCGTTGTGATGGAGTAAAATCTGCTTCAGCTCTTGTTTATCACAGGTAATATTTCTTAATTGTGTATATATTTCTAATATGAAGCATAAAGGCACAGGTCGAGGAGTGGAATGTATTGGGCAGCAGGAGAACAGTCAGTTCTTAAAGTTAATGTGTTCTAGATGTGTCCATTCAGGACCACTTTTGGTAGGTACTGAACATTGCAACACGAGAACACTCCACAAGACCGGCAGTCTAACAGAAGCTGTGGTCCAGCCATCACAAAGTAGCTTCAGACACATCAAATTGAAGAACTGCCTGATCACGCACTGCCTACTATATTCCACCACTAACCTCGAGGCAATGTGAGAAAGTATTCAATTTTATTCACTTTACCTGTCAGTGGTTTGTGTTGTGGCTGTACGTGTGTACAGCATATTATTAGAGCATAAATAACTAAAATTTTAAAGAAAATCTAACATCTGTCTTACTGTTTAGATGTTTATTTTATTATACACTATAGTTTTGTTACTAGAGTATGATTCTAAATAAATCTAAATAAAATCTACACAGACAGTAAGAAAGAAAACAATATGATTATACACTATATAGACAAAAGTATTGGGACACACCTGTTTTACAGGGTTTGGGTAAGGCCTCTTATTAAAGTTTATGTATTTAAATACAATGTCAATAAAGTCCATTTTGGTGTAATGGTCAGGTGTCCCAATACTTTTGTTCATATAGTGTATAATCATATTGTTTTCTTTCTTACTGCCCGTGTAGATTTTATTTAGATTTATTTAGAATAAACGTGTGTTTAAATGAAAATGTTGCTCCCTTATATTGTACATATTTGTAGTTCTTACTGAAACCAAATGTTAGCCACAGGAATTCTTCCAATCGCCCCACCGGTCCCACATCAGTACCATCTGATCCACTGAAGCTCAGACCTTCTGCAGGCTCAACCTTGTGGACCTGACCATGGTTGAAAACGATATGGACATGGACATGCTGCTGAGAAAAGCAGAGAAATACAAGTTTACATCCGAAGCCTGGGTTGGAGGTGCTCCCTTAACGACACCCCACTGGAACATTTCACGAAGTGGGACCCTTCAGAGCCCACCAGCATTAATTGCCACCAGGAATGTGTCACGATGGGTCAATATGGATTTTGGTGGAATGAAACCTGTTCAGAGTAAAGATTCTGCGTCTGCTATGATGATGAGAAATATTCGTACAAATGGAAACGTTACCCAGAATTGGTTTGTGAAATGCAGTAACCCTTTTCACAGGGTTTACGTTCCAGGAGCACACGCATGTAGTGAAAAACGCGTTGTGTTTTGGTAAAACTGCCTATAAAAGACTATTTTTATAGTGTAAATCCCTAAATATGCCCCAGAACACTTTCATTTCATTTTAAACTCAGTTTAATGCATTATCCTTAAAGAAAATGTAAAGGTAAACCTGTATTCGCCTCTTTTAATTTAACTTAAAGTAATAAAAATACTGGGTTTTATGAAGGACAAAACGAAAAACAAGAGAAACACTGAGACGATCCATAGGGGAGATTTTGGTCTGCAGCTGCCACAGATGATTCAAACAGCAGCAGCAAGGAGAAATAAATGATCAGTATCAGGAAACTTTACTGATCTTGGAGGAAATTGGAGGCATTAGCATTAGCATTAGCAGCATGCGACTCATACCCACATGTTTAGACAAGGCACAGCTTACTAATACTAAATAAACTGAGATAACTGTTGAAAATTCGGGAATAATGTTTAAAACACTAAAATACGAAGGCAAGCCATGAGGCAGTCACAACTTGCTGCAGCAGGCTCGCGTCTGCGCATTACATAATGCTCTCGGATTGGCTACTTTCAATCCTCCTGTCTCTAAGTTTAGCGGTATTTTACCATTTCAAGACACACTTTCTATATTTATAGTTATATTTTATAAAAAAAAAAAATCAGTGTTAGACTGAATCCGCAACAGCTGGTCAGTGTAAAAGTGAGGGCTTCCTGTATTACCCAAGTGTGTGTAACGTGATTCACTGTGAAATATTTTTAATCCATTTAAACAGATTTAAAGTTTCCTGTATCGGCCAACACACCTAATTTACCCTGTTTGTGCTCTTGTAGAAAGGACCAGTGCCACTTCCAAGTTTATTTACATCTCTGATACTGGAAGGACATGGCAGGAGGCTCAAGCTTACTGCAGACAGCACTACACAGACCTGGCCTGTCCAAAAGATGAAGCCGAGAATACAAACCTTAAGTCAAACATTCCAAACAGGAGGAGCTGGATTGGCTATACAGGAACTTCTGGAAGTGGTCCGACAACACTAGCGTTTCTACGATCATGTGGATGTCCAATCAACCTGATAATGCTGGGGGCCAGGACAACTGTGTTCTTCTGGTTGACGGTTCCTCTGGTGGTTGGTTGGGTGGTTCCCCTGGTGGATCTTGGGGTGGAACATGGGGTCTTGGGGTTTTGGTAGTTGGTCAGGAGGTTGGTACGGTGGATCATTTGGTAGATATGGCAGATCTTTAAGTGTACCTGATGGCTCGACTACTGGATCAACCAGCGGTTCATCTAATGGTTGGTTTAATGATGAGAACTGCTCAGTTAAACATGCTTTCTTCTGTCACTCTGGTGAGTTCAATTTAATAGGTTTTATCAAAGATCCTTTTTCAGAAAACGACACGTACCCATGGGCGTGTACGCCTTTCTTTTTATAGGTGTAACGCTGAAGAAAAAACAAATCATGAGAGTGGTGGTACGGTCGGATAATCCTACAGTGAAGGCAGTCATTTTGGAGAAAGTAAATGTTCAGAATTAGCCTTACTGGGCCATACTATTACTTATTTAATTTTTTTTTTTTCTTAATTAAGCAAGCTCTACCTTTAATGTACTGAATACAGTTCTATAGTTTTGAATCAGATCATCTTTCCGACCTAAACATATGCATTTGAAAAATATTTTATGTACATGACATATAGTATGTTTTAGGAATCTCTAGGTATATAAAAATGAACTGTTTTGAATAAATGGACGTGGGGTTTCTGCCATTTCTTCGAATACAATGTTATAACATAATATTG
>JBBPDB010143603.1:0-15012 GCA_037974465.1 Brachypetersius altus
AAATATAAATATATATATATATATATATATATATATATATATATATATTATCACAACTATTTCATCACATAATTATATATTATGTTGTATTGTGTTATAGACTTTATACAATACATTAAACACACTGGCAAATCAATAATGTAATGTGATTAAAGATTATTTTGACCAAAATAATCAGCTTTTCTTAATTTCCACAAACCCCCTTTTATTCATCAAAACAGCAAACACTCTCCTGAGCTGTGATTGGTCAGGATGCTCACAGTGCACAGGGATTGGTTAGTAGGCCTCCCGTCTCATCCAGCAGGGCTACTGTTCCTGTTATTTGAGCCCATACACCTGTTTCAAAAGCGGTGACGGAGAGTTTAGGTCACTCCGAGTGTTTAATTATAAACATGCTGTTTACCTGTTCAGCTCAAAGTCTTTTTGGAAAAGTGTGCTCATTAAATGCCGAGTAGCTTCTGTTAGGCTGCAGTAAAAGTGGCAAATAATTATGCAATTATTAAATTAAAAGATAACTGCACAATTACAATTAAATTAAATAAAAGCTTGGTATACAATCCTAATGTAATTTGATGATTTGCTGCTCAGCAAAACGTAACATATACAGTAATAAAGTAATAAAGGCATGTTGAAACTGATTTTTGTTCAAATAATTAAAAAGAACAGTGAGATTAGTGGTCGGTACTGAATTTAATCAGCGTGGGGTGTCCTATTTGTTTGCGGAGTCTGATGTTAAGACTCTAGTGGTCTAGTTTAAGTCACTTAATCTGATTATGGTCAGACTGTAGTCGCAGTTCCGCATTGGTTGCCATGGTAATGAGGCACGCTTGCGCGCACCAACTTGGAAGCGTCAAAACTTGGAGATCTTTTTGGGTTCATCCACGCCTGCCTCAGTCTGGACCTTCAGAAATGTTCCTTTGGTCCAAACCTGAAAGGAAATCCTAATCAAAGGTGGGGGTCTTTGTACAGATCAGACTGAAGCATGGTCTGGTTCATTTTCAGTGCATCTTTTTGGATGGTATGGACTTTTGGACCCATTTGCAGAAAGCTATGACATGACGTCATCTGATAAATTACAACAAAAGGAGAAGAAAAAAGAGAAGGGATGTAGAAATAATCCCACATTTAACAAACTGAAGTCCCTCGCATCTTTACTGCCCCAGCCAACAGAATAAAATGGCTTGCCCACCGCCTCACAAACAAAACCTACTTTTTTGTTGTTTGGGTTAAACAGAAAGCCCTAGCAGTAACAGTCCAGTGTGGGGGGAGCGTTGCCCTGCTGGCTGACAGTGTTTGAGGTCGTGTAATTGAACGGAGTCAGTATTTGAGGTAGTGTAATTGAACGGAGTCAGTATTTGAGGTAGTGTAATTGAACAGAGTCAGTGTTTGAGGTAGTGTAATTGAACGGAGTCAGTCTTTGAGGTAGTGTAATTGAACGGAGTCAGTGTTTGAGGTAGTGTAATTGAACGGAGTCAGTGTTTGAGGTAGTGTAATTGAACCGAGTCAGTGTTTGAGGTAGTGTAATTGAACCGAGTCAGTGTTTGAGGCAGTGTAATAGAACCGAGTCAGTGTTTGTGGAATTAAATTGTGTAAATAAAAGTAAATTGTGTTTGTGAACTTGTAATTGAACTGAATCACTGTGTGCGGAACTGTGTTTAAGGAATCGTGATTGAACTGAATTGGTTTTAAAAGAACCAAAATGCGATAAGATCATGTAATTAAACTGAATCTGTGTTTGTGGAATCCTAATAGAACTCGTGTTTGTGGAATTGTAAATCAAGGTTAAGTCAGAGGTTTATAAGATGTGTATGAAGCTAATTAGGACCTACTCTTTCATAAAACCGTACACAGTAATCCCGCAGTTTGACCTGGATCTGGACTTGCGAATCCAGTCACACTCAGATTTTTTATGAGAACCTAGCATCATTTTATGTGGAAATCCCCACAACACGGAACCTGCAGATTTTCTCCACAATTTTTTTGCTTTTTTGTGGCAATAGGTTTTTTTTTTTAACGCATTTTACTTCTAAATTAAAATTACAAAATGTACTGTAACATAAATAGCAGGGATGCACCGCAAAGAAATTATTATTATTACATTATTTAAAGAATAATTTGTGCTTGATCGGGATGTTTTAATTTTAGATGGTAAATTTCGGCATTGCACACTTTACAAATGGCTTTCTGTGTTTCTTTCTTAGATGTATCAAAATGCACCCACACAGCAGACATCTTGGTGGCCGAATATTCTGTGCATCCCTAATAAATAGTAATCCAAATCTAAATTCAGCTAAATAGAAATCATTGTTGGGGGTGGCACAGCCACATCCAGACGCCTTCCGCACCACTCCGTTCAGACTGTGCTCTTTTTTATTTTTTTATTTATCTGTTTGTGTGGTTTTTTTGCATTTCTACTTTAGTGTGAACTCAGAGAATTCCATATTTTTAATTTTAAGCTACTAATTGTGTATAATGTTTCTGTTTCAAAGTGTTTTTGTGATGTCTCTCCTCTCTTTCCTTTTTCTCTACTTCTCTCCTCTCCCTCTTCTCTCCTTTTCCCTCTCTCTCTCTCTCTCTCTCTCTCTCTCTCTCTCACTCTCTCTCTTCCTCTATAAGCATGTATATAAACCCCCAGTTAAAGCATTTTATCCACTCCCCTGTACATATATGGAAACTAAGTGGATTTTGAATTTGCTGTTTTTGTGATGTTTTGGCCTGTACTGGTTTGTTGCACTGATTTCTGGACTGCTTTTAAAGAAGGCAGCCAATCAGGACATTTGCGTAAAGTAGCCTTAATGGCTTTGTAAGCGAAACGGCTTTCATTTTAAAGAGTAGATGGTTGGAAGATGGTCATAGAGAACTGAATAATTGCTTACATCAGGTTCATTGTGCAGCAGTTGTATGAAAAACGTGCTTGAGAGTTAAGTGACTGTGTATCAGTCATTACAATCTGATTCAACCCGTCTCATTCAGGCCTTTAGTTGCTGCATTTACATGAAAGATTTGGTGGTTTTGCATGTTTTTCATGTTTCATTTCCATGTCATTTTCCTCCTTTTTTCACTTGGTTTTCATCCTTCACCAAGAAACTACTGAGTCTCTTTCCCAGACTAATCCTCCGACACTCCTGCCTCTTTTATCGCACGTTTTAACTGGAGTTTTGCTATTTATAATTGCAAAATTGCTTCCAGAAGGTCTTGGTAGTGCTGTAACAATTCCACAAACATCAGCCTGCAAGAGGCCTCGCCCTGGTCCGTCCCTCAGATTTAAAAGCAAAAAGGTGGGGGTGAGGGTGGAAAAACAACAGAGCGGGGAACTGGACGTGTTTGAAAAAGGCAGTGCTGAAGTCAGAGGGGTGTGGTGCTGGCAGGTGTGTAACCCGAGACCGTGTGTTAGTCATCTTCTCATTATGTAATGTGAACAGAGAAGGAGGGAGTAAAGGGTGAACTGGGAGGGAAAAAACGGCTCAGACTTTGGTTTTTACTTCCCTCATTACTTTAGAAACCAATGCCACGATGACTGGGCTGTGCTTTTCCTCTGCTTGTCTTTGTTATTCATACATTGTCTCCCCGCTGGTCATTTTAAGGTAAAACAATATGAAACTGCTGTACACAAGGAGGCCAAACAAAAGTGGGACCATCAGAGGGCCCATAATCTACATTTTCCTTATATTTCTAATGAAGTAAAAAGAGCCAACCCAGCTATTTAATGGTAGCCACAAGTAATACTGGGTTTCCGTGAGGAAGGAGGTCTGGAAATGAAACCACCTTTTACTTTATTAATGTTATATGTGTTCATTGTAATATTAGGATTTTAACACAAACTTAACTACACACACATGTTTCAAGACCATGTCTTAAGGCATAAAATAGCAAATGAGTAAATAAATAGTAAATAAAATACACGTTCAAAAGATTTTTTGGTGATTTTCTCATTCTTGAAATCATTTCCTAATCCCTTTAATTTATTCTCTTCCATGCTCTGCCTTTCATCTGAATGTAGGAAAACTGTCTGAGTGTTTCTTCTCTTTTTCTCTGCGTTTCTATCGTTTACATTTTTGCTCTGTTTAGCTCATGTTTTCTCAGTGTGTGTAAATTGTGCCTCACACTGTCCAGCTGCTCTGTTAGGACAGATCCAAGTACAGAAATGCGTCTGCTCACCGCTCCTGCTGTAGAAAGCTGTAATTACTCGCGGAGACTGTGAGGGCTTATTTTGCTGGACCATGATTTTAGATCTGGATTTGAGATACTTGCTGGTTTGTGAACAGACAGGGAGGGAAATTCTAAAATGAGTGTAAGCGTTGAAATGCCAGGTTTTTTCAGACTAAATCATGTTACATTAAAGAATTTTATATATTTTTTTACCCCAATCTTAAATGTGGTAAACCAATACCTGTTTGGTGCTTCTTTAATAAATGGCATATGAGCTTGCACTGCTTATTTATTAACCTTGTAGCTTCAGTGCTAAAACCAAGGAGGCAGACTTCAAACAAGGCTGATCTACTTCATTTTGGTTAAGTGGTAATCCATGTACTTTGACAAAATTATTTATTGAACTGATATGACCGTTGGATATTAAAGGTACCTCTTCTTTTATTTTCCAGTCTGACGACCCTTTTGCTACTGGGCTGTCAAAAGCTTCAGATGAAAGATCGCAGGAAGGTCCAGACTTGTGCGTCAGTGGCGCTGGGATGCAAACAGTTCGAGCTTCCCTGTTTGATAATGTGGTGGAAAGACACAGTGTTCAAATGGTGGAGGACAGCAGCAGCCCTGGAGGTCCAGCGGTGAAACCCATGCCCAGACGGAGCCTCTCTCTCCGCGCTAAAGCAGACAGTGCCCCCAAGGCTCTGGAGGACGAAGAGGATGGTAGTCTGGTCACTGCAACGTATCGGGAGCAACTGTCCCCCTCCAGCCCGCAGCGTGTGGAGCATGTTTTTGACACTTTGGCTCCAGTAGAAGAGATCTGTGCTGTAAGTGAGAGTATACGTTCCGCTCAACTGGAGGACCGGGCACTTACTCTCCGTTCTCGAAGGTCAGAGGGTTCCGAAAAGCAAACAGTCAGAGGTCCGACCAAAGATCTGGGTAAGGACAGAAATGACTTTTTGCCTGACTCCACTACAGAGACGTACAGTAAACGCGTCCTTAGAGTGGGTGCACTGCCAAAGTGGAAAGATTCAGAAGCTGTGGATACGGAAGAAGAAAAGCAGAGAGAGATGGTGAGGAAGATGGAGGATGAGATCCAGAGGCAGTTGGAGGTTCAGAAGGCTGCTAAAGCTGACATGGAAGAGGAGGAACGTCAAAATGAGGCGGCGAGACAGAGAAAGAGGGAGGCGGAGAGGCAAAGACAGCTGGAGGCCGAGAGGCAGAGACAGTTGGAGGCCGAGAGGCAGAGACAGCTGGAGGCGGAGAGGCAGAGACAGCTGGAGGCGGAGAGGCAGAGACAGCTGGAGGCGGAGAGGCAGAGACAGTTGGAGGCGGATAGGCAGAGACAGTTGGAGGCGGAGAGGCAGAGACAGTTGGAGGCGGAGAGGCAGAGACAGAGACAGATGGAGGCTGAGAGACAGAAACAGATGGAGGCAGAGAGGGTGAAAGAAAGAGAAAGGGAAAGAGAAGATGCTATAGCAGCAGCCAAGAGGCCTAAAATTGTTGAAACTGAAGAGCATCCAACAGCCAGACCAAGGGCTACCTACTTTGCTCTTACGGGTCAGTTGCATGAGACTGTGCACCTGACCTCAGGAGTGGACAAACAAGGGACATTTGGAGGTGAGGAACATGGGATGACTGAGGAACGTGTGAAATCGGAAGTACCGTTTGATGACTTTTCTGTAAAAGTCGGAAGGTGGGGCTCTCAGAGTAGAGGGGCTTCGATAAGAAGGAACCCTTCGATGGATGCTGCACTCATGAGAAGTTCGGCAGAAGAACGGCGGCGAAGTAAAAGTAAGGAAAGAATTCCGTGGAGCACATCACAGCCGAAAGACAGGGTAACAGAGGAGGTTATGGAAATGGAGAGACAGAAGCTAGTGGAGTTTGAAAAGATGAGGGACCTGGAGAGGCAGAGGAAGCAGAGGGAGTTGGAGATGGAGAAGCAGATGGAGATGGAGAAGGAAAGAAGGAAGGAAATGGAAAGACAAGGGGAGCTGGAGAAAGAGAAGGAAAGGCAAAGGGAACTCGAACGACAGAAGCAGCTGGAAAAAGAGCGTCAAAAACAGATTGACTACGAGAAGAGAAAAACGGCGGAGAGAGAGCTCGAACAGCAGAGAGAGTTCGAGAGGCGACGGCAGAAAGAATACGAGAGAGAAAAGGAGAGAATGCTGGAACAGGAGATGCTGAAAATACGAGAGTTTGAGAAGCAGAGAGAGGTGGAGAGAGAAAGGGAAAGACAGTTGGAGATGGAGAGGCAGAGGGAAATCGAAAGACAAAAGCTGGAGAAGCAGAAAGAAATTGAGAGGCAGAAAGAGTTGGAAAGGCAGAGGGAGTTAGAGAGGCAACGAGAACTGGAGAGACAGAAAGAGCTTGAAAGAATAAGGCAGCTGGAGAAACAAAAAGAATTGGATAGACAGAGAGAGCTTGAAAGGCAGAAAGAACTAGAATGGCAAAGAGATATAGAAAAGCAAAAGGAACTGGAACGACAGAAACAGAAGGAGTTGGAGCATCAGTGGGAGATGCAAAGGTGGATGCAGTCAGACCGACAGAAAGCAGAGGACAGAGAGAGGCAGAGGGGGTTGGAAGATCTTGAAAGAGCCAAGGAGCTTGAGAAACGTAGGCTTCTGGAGCTCCAGTTCCAGAAAGACAGCGAGAGACAGGAGAGAGACCGGGACAGACAACCGCCAAGGCTGAAGAAGGAAAGAGAAGAAGAGTCTCCGAGAATGACTGAACAGCAGAGGCAAGAAAGTGGACAAGAAAAGAGAACAGCAGAGTCTCCTCTAAGGCCTAAAGTGCTGGATCTAGATTTAGTTTCTCTGGGGGACAGAGATGGTAGCCCCACCAGCCGATGGAAGCAGCCTTCACCTCGTGGCGAAGAAGCCTATAGGCCGTCCATCCTGGACATAGATTCCTTCAGGATTCAAACGCAGCCTGAGGTTTCTGTGGACCCTTTTGGGATGTTGGATTTTGCTGGGACCAAATCGATAACTCCAGTTCACCCTCAAACCCTGCAAACTCTCCAGTCCAACACAGTCCCTCAACACCAGCAACAGGGTATCCTTCAGCCTCAGCTTCAACCGCCATTCCAGTCTCAATTCATTCAATCAACTGCCCAACTGCAGAATCCCCAGCATATGCAACCCAACACATTCCCTCAATATCAGCAGCTTCAGTTCCAGCTTCAGCCTCAGTTCCAGTCTCAGCCTCAGTTCCAGTCTCAACAGCATCCTTCCTTCCAGCCTTCCTTACCTTCAGAACAAGTAAGTCTTCAAATGCCCCTGCAGCCCCTAGTCTTGCACAAAACCCAACCCCAAGCCGTTCCTCAGTCAGACTTCTCCTCTGGAGTCCCCCAGCCTGGCTCAAGGTGGCCCGCTTCTCAGAATGAACCTTGGAGTATGTTGCAGGGTGAAGTAGCTGTGGATGAACCTTTGTGGGTTTCTGCTTCAGAAGGTTCCAGAAGACCCATCAGCACCAGGCTAAGCAGCATAGAGCAGATGCTTCAGCGGCAAGAAGAAAGAGCTTCAGGATCTGTCTTGAGCCCAGGTTTAACACCCTCAATACCTACTCTAACCCCAGCCCAAGTCCCTCTTTTCACTTCTCCAACGGTTTCTGCACAGGGTCCTATTACGCCTACATCTAGCATGGGAACCCCTGCATTCTCCCTATTGACCCCAGAGAGAGTCTGGAATACTCCGGCAGAAGGAGCTTCCACTCCAACCCCCATGCCCAGAGGACGGGCCCTGACCTCTCCAACAGTAACTGAACAAATCTGGACTCCAAACTGGGAGCTGGCATCCCAGGAATCGAACAAGACACAGCAAAGGACCAAAGGGACACAGGTGAGTGAGTGCAGAATGCTAAAATCTGAAACAGAAGACTCACTCTGTAGCTCTGTCATACAGAAAACTAACGACAAAAAAAGAAAGCCGTTGTACCTTTTAACTGCTATTGTGCATAATTTGTGACTTTTCTGAATTTTTGGTGGCATTGTTTTCTCTTTAGCTTACTCCAAGAGTGTGTCTGTGTCTGTCTCTGTCTGTCTCTGTGTGTAGGAGCTGTCACGGATGCGATCGAGGAGTGTTAGCCGGAGGTCTGCACCAGCTGAAAGCTCAGTTGACGGTCCACTGTCCCGAATCTGGAGCCGCAGTGCCCATAGAGAGACAGGGCGGCCGAGCCAGGTGAGTCAGGAAAATACATACACACAGACAATATAGCAGACTAGGTAAATAACAACACACAAACACACACAACAGATCTAGGCGTGTCTGAGTGCACGCATTCTGAGAACAACAGAGCCGAGTGAGTCAGAGCAGTAAACACCCATACACACGTGCACACACACACACACACACACACACACACACACACACACACACACAAGCTGTGTCATGTGAGTCTGAGTTTTCATGCGTGTTGCACTTTGTATGAGACAGCAAGCAGACATGAAACCTAAGCTGAAGTCTTAGGTCAAGCTTGTCCAACAGCAGGACAGTAAGGGTCATTCCTGTTGGACAGTCACAAACATTGACTTTTGCTGTGTAATTAAGTGGTTTAGACATGAACACAGCTTTCAGATAAGATTTGGTGTGAAAAGTTCTGTTTTGGAGTTGACCGTGGTGGTGAACTTAAATCTCCTGTAAAACCTCCTTCGCCGAAAGTTATTTCATGAAGTGGTTATGGTTATGCTGCCTGATGTCTGAGATGTTGTTCTACCAGAGTTTTGAGAAGCTTTTGGTAATAAAGGTGAACCCATTCATGGTGGAGGGATACATGCAGGGCATTGTGAGGCAAAATACTCCCCAAAGAAAACTGATTTAGTTTATATTTGCCAGTTTTACCCTCATTAACGTTCATATAAACACTCAGACACGTGAAGCTTCACTGGGACACACCAAACACACTCTTAACCTCCTGGAAACACTAAATTATGGGGGAAATGGTAAAGAGTGGGGGAAATGGTAAAGAGTCAGTGGAATTCAGACATTGTTATGCAGGGAAAATCTTGGCAGTGGTGGCAGTTACTGAGATGTTCTCCAGCACATGGTGGACGTTTCCAGCTTTAAGAATCTCAGCCAAGCAGCTGAGATATTGGGTTCTGAGATGAATGTTTACTCAACTGAGGCATCACTGTTTTTAACTCCACCCACAGATGCATTTTTTGGTATCTACCGTATCTATGTGGTTGGACAAGCTTTACAGAACATTGGCAGAAAACCCGTTCAGCCCAGAGCTGCTTTACTGCAATCTAAAGATCTGCTGCTGTCACAGAGTGGCCTGACTCGCTCAAAGCAATATGACCTTATAACATCAATCATGACACCGATCTGTAGGTGGTGATTGAAATTCAGAAATTCAGGTTTGAATAAATGTGTACCAATTCAGTCGACTCACGATTTGATTCAGGAGACGATGCATGGCTTCAAATCTCTTATTCAGTCTTTCTTAGGTGTGTGCCAAAAATATTTTAAACTCCTAAGTCTTTTTTTTCTCTTATTCTGTAGATTGTGGACATTTCACTCAGTTCACAGTTCAGTTCAATGCAGTTTGATTTACAGTACTGTGCAAAAGACACGAGCACACCTCATTTCTTCATAAGATCCAGGCTTTCTCATATTTTTTTATAAGAAATATGAGAAACAGTTCTTCAAGCATGAAGAAGAACTTTCAATGACTCATTTTCAGTCCCGTCTCTGAACCTGATCAGTTTTAGAAGAATGTGATTTGTGTGTTAAGACAGTAATCTATGTATGAATCATTCAAGCAGAACAAAGCACATCTAACTTAAGGCCTAAAGCAGTGAAGAAACAGGAGCAGATGATTCCAGATGATATACTGGTGGTGCTGAAGGCAGAGTGGTTGGAACTCCTTTATCTAGGCACCTTGTCTTTCATTTAATCTACTCTATATGCCAAAGATTAGACAGAAATAAAATTGTACTTCTGCACCAACAAGGTAATTCAAAGCAAAAAAAATAGGGGGGGGGGGGGTCAAGACTTTTGCACAGTTCACAATCTGCATTCTCTCAATATTTAGATTGAAATATGAAGAAATTAAAATGGTGACTATGTTTACTAATGAGACTTGAGGTGGGCGGACAGCGTTGATCACCGCTGGTTTAACATGTTAAACATATATTTACATATAATGAGTTCTCCACAATTGTTATATTGTAGCATTGTAGTGTGATATTTTGATATAGTGTTACTCCTCTGCTATATTGTGCTATATTAGATTTTATATCAATATTAATAAATATACTAAATAAACCAAAAAATAATACCTGCAAATAACATACTATCACACAACAGTACTGTATATTCCACTGTTTTGCTACAATTAGCATTTAGCAAAAGTAACTGTGGTCAACTTAAAAGTTCAAACTTTAAGCAATACATTAACAAAAACAAGGATATGTTCAAAAAAAGTTCAGTAGACTTACTATTAAAAAGTTTAAATTGTCTTTTAAACATTACAATAAGTTTCAATAATAGTTTCAATAATATTTTTTAATGCACTATTATGATAATATTGATGAAAGTTTAGGTAAGATAAGATAAACCTTTATTAGAAATTTGTTAATAGATAATTACTGTGATAAGTATAACTTTTAAGTACGTGTGAAAAATAACCATGGTTAAATAATTATGAGCTGACAAGTTTTACAGGGTGGCCTAGATGTTAGTGGGTGGAGCCTGTTGGTAAGTGGTTGTAAATGTTATGAATTGGACTGTTTGGCCCTTTGTGTGCTGATATATCAGTTGACCTTTGGAATCAAGGCCATGCCTGTGTGTGTGAGTGTGTGAGTGTGATTGAACCTGTTTGTGAGGGAGGTACAGGAATGCAAGCTAATGGCTTCCATTAGAACTTCCAAGATGATCATCTTGACTTTTTCACTCCATAAACTCTCACACATCCTTTTCACGTTTTATTTCATTCAAACACCTCGTTTTTAGACGAGAAATTTCTTTTATGCCTCGTTTAGATTTTGAATCAACCTGTTTTCGGTAACCCGCCAAGTGCACATCGACATGGAGGGACCTGACGGACAGGTTCCTCGGGTTCCTGGGCATGTTTCCTTATTCTATGGAGAAATAAGTGAGGCTGTGAGAAGGAGTATGACCACTGGCTGAGATTTGGTGATGTAGGGCCAAGAAACACTTCTCTGCGTGGAGACCACGTGTCCAGGGATGCGTTCAGGAAGCCGAGGAGAAACCCACTTGCTCATTTCTGTAATTCTGAAGCAAAAAAGTTGCACATTGTTTTACTGAAGCTCAAGCTTCGAGATCGCAGTCAACACACACAGTTCAAACTGAGTGTTTATCGCCATCTGCTGGTTAGAGTGAGTTACTGCGCTGCACTTGCAGCTGCCTGTCCCATTTAAGAACAAGAAATGGCCTTTAATGGGATAGTTTAATAACCCCCTCAGCTTCTTTTTCCTTGAAGCTGTCCTGCGTCCATTTAAGGTGGAAGGTAAAATCTGTATAAAAAGGTGCGTCCAACAATGTAAAGGGTGATGATTCTGTGGAAAATGGGCACCAGAATGTAACTGCTGTGGAATTTAAGGCTGTGCCAGAATGTAATGGGCACCAAATTTAACTGCTGCACTATTTAAGTTGGAATGGATCATTTGTGTGAGACGTTGCTGCACGCATTTAAGGTAGAAAATTCTATGGAAAATGGACACCTGGACACCTGAACCTGCTGGACCCATTTAAAGTGGAATGGTAAATCTGATCGAAAACTGGCACCAAATGTAACTCCTGCGTTATTTAAGGCGGTGCCAGAATGTAAGTGCTGCACCCATTAAGGAATGGAAAACAAGAGTCGGAATCTGGGTGCCACAATGTAACTACTGCATTTGTTTAAGGTGGCGCCAGAATGCTTTGCCAAACTGCTGCACCCATTTAAGGTAGACTGGAAAATTTGATGGAACATGGGTGCCAAAAGCACCCATTTAAGGCAGCAGCAAAAAAATACATCCTGCATCAATTTAAGGTGGAATTGAACATTTGCATAAGTGCCAGAATGTAACGTCCTTCCCTATTTAAAATGGAATGGAAAATGTGTTTCCAAAAATTTCTACGAACATTCTCACACTTGAGGATTCTCTGAAAGGACATTTTGCGAAGCGGCTCTGGAAAAATATTTTAGATCAGATGAAGTGAAACACAAAATGTACGGAAACCAGGCTCTTTGGACAAATCTGGCTTTGTTTCTTTGTTCTGTTTGCGTGTGTGTGTGTGTGTGTGTGTGTGTGTGTGTGTGTGTGTGTGTTTGCTGGTTGTGGTCTCAAAGCGGAAGTTTCTCTCTCTCTCTCTCTCTCTGAGTTCACATAGGAAGAGTCATAATCGCATCATCACTGTCATACACAGTAAAAGACCTGCTGAGAAACTCAGAGCTTTAAACAACAGAGGGAGAGAAATTGAGCTTCAGAAAGGAGGGTAAACTGAAAGAGTCCTTCTGTTATGCTGTACTGGACAGTAGTGACTGTGGGAGTCTGTGTTGGACAGTAGGGGCTGTGGGAGTCTCTGTTGGACAGTAGTGACTGTGGGAGTCTGTGTTGGACAGTAGGGGCTGTGGCAGTCTCTGCTGGATAGTAGTGACTGTGAGTGTCTTTGTTAGATAATAGTGACTTTGGGAGTCTCTGTTTGACAGTAGTGAATGTAAGAGTCTCTGGTGGACAGTAGTGACTGTGGGATTCTCAGGTGGACAGTAGTGACTGTGGAATTCTCAGGTGGACAGTAGTGACTGTGGAATTCTCAGGTGGACAGTAGTGACTGTGGGAGTCTCTACTGGATAAAAGAGAATGTCCTGTTTCTGCTGCCGGCTTTTACAGTGGATATGGGTAAGCTTTACACACACACAGACACACACACACACACACACACACCGAGCCATAGCAGTTCGTCAGATCTAGGTTGGTATATGTAGGTTGTCAGGTGTTTTCTCTGCAAGGTTAGATGAAGATCACGGTTCTGTTTGCGGTTTATTATTGTGTTAAAGCCTGAACAGGTTTATTCAGAGTTGAAAACACTATTACACTTATGAGTGCCAGTAGTACTTAAATTATTGAGAATAAAACTGAATGTCTCAATCTTTTTCTCCTAATAATATCTAAAGAACTGGCAAGAGTTAACCATGTAAAGTGACTCTGATGAGCACACTTTCTTACAGAGCTGATATACGTCATTTAAAAAAAGTCTTTGTACTGGATGACAGAGTTTCACTTCACATTATGACTGTGGTTTTAGTGGAGGGTGAGTGGCTCCCTGCCATACAGGTCATTGTGTTTTTTCTCTGTTACCATAATTTCCTGATGCTATAGAAAGAATTAAGTTTTTTTCTCTAATGAGCAGATGCCCCCCCAAGAGTAATGTAGAGTTATATAGAATAAGAGTGTGTGGGGGGTCTCTTAGTAGCAGTGTACTGTGGTTAATTTCATTTTAAACTCGTGTTTAGTGCATTAACCTTAAAGAAAACGTAAAGGTAAACCCATATTTGCCTCTTTCATTTTAATTTCCCCGCCGAGATATGCAACTCTAAAGGTCGTGGGACAAAAGTATTGGGGCACCACGGCGTGGTGAACGGTTTTCGGGGATTAACTCCTGATCTAATCAGGCTAAAAATACAAATGAGGGCTCCTTAGAAATCCTTTTTTTTTCTTTTTTTCTTTTTTTCTTTTTTTCTATGCAAAGTATAATTTTTCATGCATTTTATTTTGATAGTTCATTGCTTTTTTGTGCTTGTAAGTGTGTGGAGCACGCAGCTTTACGCATAGACACCTATTCTATGTTTAAGGCTCCACGTCTCGGCTGGTTTTTGCAGGGGTGAGATGTCCCATTACTTTTGTCCATATTACAGGCCCCTTATTCTTAATGCTTCAGCAGGCCAAGACATTTTGGACAATGCCATGCTTTCAGCTGTGTGGACACAGTTTGGGGAAGTACCTTCTCTTTTACATGACTGTGCCCCAGTGCACAAAGCAAGGTCCATAAAGACATGGTTGCATGGGTTCAGTGTGGAAGAACTTGACTTGCCCACACAGAGCCCTGACCTCAACCCCATCCAACACCTTTGGGATGAACTGGAACAGATATTGCGAGCCAGGCCTACTCAGTACCTCAGTCCAACACCAGTACCTGACCTCACAAATGCTCTACAGCAGGGGTCACCAACTTTTTGAAACTGAGAGCTACTTCAGAGGTACTGAGCCATACGTAGGGCTACCAGTTTGATACACTAGAACAGAGTTTACCTAACCTTATCTAAGCTTTGTGTGTAATAAGCACAGTAATTGTGTGTAATTGTCATTTTCAAATCTGTATGAAAGCAAATGTGATTAAAGAAGAACAGCAACAGGATACAATTAAATGTTAGACGCTGCTCAGTGGTGAGTTGTGCTAATTTTAGAACAGGTCCGTGGGCTACTCATGTGGTCCTTGGGGGCACCCTGGTGCCTGCAGTGACCCCTGCTCTACAGAATAAATGGGCACAAATTCCCAGAGACACTCCAAAATCTCCAAAAGACTTACAGCGATAACAGCTTCCACTTGGAAGTTTAACTCCATATTAAAGTCTATGTCCCAATAATGTCCACAAAGATATATATATATATATATATACGCACAGACCCCTGGAGATGTGATGACTGATGGACCTTTATGGGTTCCTGAACATCACTATGTCAATACCTATTACTAATTCATCCCTTAGAGGAGCCTCGACTCAGCACAGACATTTCTGCAGAGGTTTTAAAATTATGCAACTGCTGAGAATTGTATGAGCTGCTGATGAGATCAGCGCACACACACACACACACACACACACACACACACACACACACACACACACACACACACACACACACACACA
>JBBPDB010143626.1:0-15009 GCA_037974465.1 Brachypetersius altus
CTCTCTCGCTCTCGCTCTCGTTCTCTCTCTCTCTCTCTCTCTCTCTCTCTCTCTCTCGCTCTCTCTCTCTCTCTCTCTCTCTCTCTCGTTCTCTCTCTCTCTCTCTCGTTCTCTCTCTCTCTCTCTCGTTCTCTCTCTCGTTCTCTCTCTCTCTCTCTCTCTCTCTCTCTCTCTCGTTCTCTCTCTGTCTGTCATTCCCGCTCTGTGTGTGTCTTTCGGCCAGTTGTTGTGTCCAGTTATTTGTTAATGAAAAACTATTATTACAGTGTGAAGTTGCACTTTAGTATTATCTAGATTCCTCCTTTTTTTCAAGGCCCTAATTGAACCACTTGTTTCAAATCCCAATGTGTAGCTGTTCATTCTAAAGGTCCAGTCAGTTTTTTTTTATTTATTTTTTTTTTATTTGTATTATACTTTTTTTGACATATTGAGTAAAACCTATGGACCAAGGCCTGTTGTAACATCTTGATTAATCCAACTCATATAGTAGAGTTTCTTCATACTTAAATGCAACTCACTCGCTTGTCCTAACACACACTCATACACTCACATACACCTACAGAGCCTCTTTCTGATTCTCTCTCTATCTTTCTTTTTTCTCTCTCTGGTTCTCTATCTGTCTGCCTGTTTCTCTCTCTATATTTGGCCAGTGTTTGTGTCCAGTGTTAAGTTATAATTACCTTAAATTTCTCTCTCGTTCTCTGTGTATGTGTGTGTGTGTGTACAGGACAGTGAGGTGAGTGGCACTGCTCCTGCTGAAGAGAAAACTGAACCAGAACTCCAGGATCTGGCTCTGTCCAGAGATCATAGTCCAGAACCACCTTCTCAGGTACCCTTATTATCATTGTCTTCATTATCATTGTCATGATCATTATCTGCAGCTGCTTATTTTTTTTCTTCTTCCTGTTCTCTTTCATTGATCTCTGACTTTACAAGAAACCACTATTTGTGCACGTTCAGGCCACTTTATTAGAAATGTATGCTACAGGTCCATAATACAGGTGATTTAACTGTACACCAGCCAGGTAGAGCTAAAAGGGAATGGTTTTGATGTGAACAGTGGGGATAGTAACATGTGGGCACAGGGAGTATGTTTATCATGACATAATTGAAAAATTCAGTATTTTTAAAAGCCCAGTATACAAAAGGCGTGTATGTAAAATAAGTATTATGAAAATGGACTTAAATCTACAAAAAAATGGATTATTCCAACAAGTGTCACAAGTAACATGCCATTGGAAATGTTTGTCAGCTGTCAAGAATGGTTTATGTAGGAGTCATGAAGCCTTATGAACACTGGCTTTCATTATCCATAAATAGTTTGATCTATTGATTCAATTTGGTGTGGCCTAAGCAGCTTTTGCAGCTTTCAAATACATGGTCCTGAGGTGCTCACTTTCAGGACTACCCTTAAAAGCAAAATCATTTCAAGAGTTTTAAGAATTTCAGGTAGTTTAGGTTTTTATGTATTAATGACTAAAGCAATAATTAATGTTGCTCTGTAACAGTAACAGTGCTGAAGTGAGTCTCACTTTTTTGTCTGTCTGCTCCTGACTCCTGTGGCTAACCCTGCCTGTTTGTGTCTTTCATGAATTTCCCTTTGTGTGTGTAGGTGTTGTGTTGTTGGAACCTGTCGTATGGTCAAGGTTGTCAGTGTGTTCTCCTCCTCATTTTCCTCTCCTCCTACTGTCACTGTTACTGTTTCGCTGTCTGAACACTCCTTTTGTCTGTCGCCCTCCTCGTCTCATCTCTTTCCTTTTCGCCTCTTCTTGTCTCCTCTCTTCTCGTTTCATCTCATTTTCTTCTATTGTCTTTTTGTACCTCATCTCTACTATTCTCTTCTTTCTTGTTTTTCTTCTTCTTGGCTCTTCTTGTCTTCTCTATTCTCTCTCGTCTCGTCTCGTCTCTTCACTCCTATTTTTGAACTTCTCGTTTCTTCTGTCACAATACCTTATATTCTCTTTTTATCTTATGCTTCTCTCTCCTTTATTTTCCTTCTTTTTCCTTTTCTTGTGTCTCTTGTTCTTTATTCACCAAGGTTCATTCTTCTTTGTCGTTCTCCTGCTTTCTCTTCCTTCCTTCTTTTCAGTTTTTTTCATCACGTTTTCTTTTTTCTCACTCATTGTCTATTCTCTCTCTCTCTCTCTGCTGATCTCCTCTTTTTTCTTATCCTTTATCCCATTTTATTTTATTTTTATTTCCTCTTTCTCAAGGCCTCCGCTCTTATTCTGTGTTTTTTACAGCCCCTCTCTTTTTCTGTCTATTTATCTAACAATGTCCGTTTTCTTTGTTTGTTATTGTTTGTTTGCTAACAATCACACTGCCATTCACACTTCTCAATGGGTTCTACCTCTTCTGAAATGTGTGAGTGGTTTTGCCCCTGTTGTGTTTGTGTCTCAATTTGTATTCCAATTCATCTCACCACCATTCCATTCTCCTCTGTTCTTTTCTCTTTTTATCCTGCTCCAAACTATTTCTTTCTGGATGTCTGTCTGTCTCTTTCTTATCTGCCCCATCCTCCCCTTTTGCCCATATTTTTCCATATTTTTCTATATAAGGATTCCCTGCATGGGCGCCACATCTCCAAGCCCCCAGGGGGCAGCAGAGACTGCAGCAGTGCTGATGTTTTCCCTCCCAGCAGCAGAGATGATGATTTACCTGACAAAGAGAAGAATGATGAAGAAAAAACAAGGAATGGGGGAAGAAATAGCGTTGAACAAGATGAGGAGTGTGGTGAACAAGAAAAAGAGGAGAAGAGAGGGAGAGACGCAAGTGGAGAGAGAGAGTATAGAGCAAATATGGCAGAGGAACACACAGATAAAGAAAAGGAAGAGACTGATGAAGAGATAGAGGAAGAGATCAGAGAAGAACGAGATACTCTGGACTCTGTGAAAGGAGAGAGGAATAAAATGGAGAAGAGAAATGAAAGCGATGAGGACAAAGTTGAAAGATTTGAGGAGGAGGAGCCCATAGACAAAAATTCAGAAGCGGAGTATGAGAACAAAGGAGAAGAGGAGGAGAAAAGGGAGGGAGGAGAAACAGAAAATAGAATAACCCTGGAATACTCTGAAAAAGACGAGAGCGATGAGATCCTTGAGAGATTCGGAGATGAGCAGGAGGAATCTGCAGCTGAAAATTCCAAAGAGGAGGAAAGAGATGAGGATGAGAACAATGAAGAAGTGAAGATGAAGAAAATAATGAAGGACTTAGAAAACAACAAGAGCAATGAGATCAGTGAGAGTTTTGAAGAAATGCAGGAGTCTGGAGCTAAAGATTCTGAACAGGAATCAGATCCGATCAAAGAAGAAGAGCTGAAAGAGAAAAGAAAGTTACAAGAGAAGAAGATGCTGGATATCTCAGAAGAAGATGAAAGTGATGAGATTGTTGAAAGATTTGGAGAAAGACAAGAAGACTCTGGAGCTGAAGGTGCTCAAGAGGAGGGTAAGAACCAGGAGAAGAGACAGGAAAGAGAAGTAGAGAAAGTGCTGGAGGACTCAGAAAAAGATGAGAGTGATGAGATCATTGAGAGATTTGGAGATGTGTCTGGAAATGGAGATTCGCTTGAGGAGGAGATGATTGAGAAGATGGATGAGGCAGAGGGCAGTAAAGAAGTGAGCCATGAGGACTTAAGAGGAGCTGCTGATGACTCTGAGGAAGAGGTGGAGAGATATGTCCAGAGTTTGGAGGAGAAGGCAACAAAGGAGGAAGAGGAGGAGAGTGATGAAGCCCTGGAATATCAGGATGATAAAGTAGTGAAGGAGAACAACAGTGAGATTCTGAAAAGCTCTGATGAGCAAGAGGATGAAGATAAGGTGATAGAAAAACAAGAAGAAGGAGAGGACCAGGGTGTGGAAGAAGAAAATGAGAAGAGTGATGAGGCAGTAGAGAAAGAGGAGAAGCTTGTGAGTAGCTTGGAAAAAGAGCATGATGAAAGCAAGTCAGAGCATGTAGGAGAGAGTGGTAAAGCAATTGAAGAGTGTGCAACAAGCGAAGGGGCGGAAGAATTAGAGATGAGTATAAAAAATGAAGAGAAAGACTTGAGAGATGATGATGATGAGAAAAGAAGTCTTCAAATGAGGTCAAAGCATGAAAATGGGGAAGAGGTTAACAAGAATGATCAGAAACCTGTGCAGATGGTTAGAAGAACCAGTTTGGACGAAGAGATTGAATGTTTTGAAAGCCCAAAGTTGTTGAAGATCGAAAACCAAAGGAAAAGCCTTCTTGGAAAGAAGGTGGTTCCTAAGTGGGATCGGTTACCCAGTGAGGTAGGCTGCAGTATTGTGGACACTGTGTGATGTTCTACCCCTGACCCAGGTATGCTGTATGTCCAAAAGTATCCAGACAGTCCATCTAATGAGTGAGTTCAACCTCTTTAAGCTGGATTTATTGCAGCACACAAGTGTTGAGCAGAACACGATTCTCTGGAGCAGCCGCATATGAGCCTATGGTTATGTTGGCCTAGAGGGTATAAAATCCCACATAGGCCGGTTTAGTTCTCTGGGGTTTTAAAACTACATCCACTACCTTTGGGATAAGTTGGAGTGACGTTTGTGATCCCGAGCATTATCCAACCCCAGTACCTGACCTCACTCATGCTCTAATCGCCAAAATCAATTCCTGCAATGTTCAAGCTGTTAGTACAGCATAAGAGGGACAAACTGCTCTTTTGGACATATAGTGTTCTCTTCCACTCAGTTCCTTTTAGATGCTGACAGAATTGATCAGCTGATCCAGTGCTCTAGGGGGTGCTCTTGACATCCTGTCTTATTTATCCATGCAAGCTTCTATTAAAGTGACAGTTCCGCCCCTCCCCCAAATTTTTTTTGTCAGTTTGTTCCCTTTGGCCAAATGTGTGTAGTCAGTCAGCCAGTACATGTACTTTAGCTGTGCAGTTACAAGGCTAGCAAGTGATGGAGGTGTATACCACAACAGTTAGCACCGTGCGATACCTAAATCATCACACATTCTCCTCAAACCGTGTGGAGATGTTGAAGTGTTCATCACTTACGGACTTGCTCATGTGGTTCCTGTTGCTGTTACACACATGGACTACGGTATGCCTAAGATTCAGGCTATAGAATGTCTGCCACTACTACAATCTATCTACAATCTATTTTTGTCAAATTCCATAGATGTCAGCCTGTGTCATGGTGTTTCGGTTTTTTGTCCTCAGTTTGAGGTGTGTTCAAGATTCCATAACTTGGTAGCTGTATTGGCCCCACAGCTCCAGACCACATCTGAAGAAACCCACTTTAGATAACCAGCTACAAAACGACGCAATCAAATTTCATGCTTAAGTGCAACATTTTCTGCCACTTTTAGTGGTATTTCATTGCTGAGCACACAGTGGAGAAATAACGCATACAATATAAAATTAATTAAGTTTTAATTTCATAGGGGTGCTGTGGCTGCGGAGGTTTTCAGTTTGTGGGTTGGGGATGGATGATTGGCATGGCTGCTGAGGTTTTCATTTGTCGACGGGGAGAGGTCAGGGGGTTGAGGGAATTGGTATGGCAGCAAAGGTTTTCATTTTGTTTTGAATGCCGATACCATTCTTTTGGACGTGAGGGATTCATCTTGCAAATGAAAGGAGACCATCTAGTTATTCGTGGCTTTCAGACGGATTAATACGGCCCTGGTAGCTGTTAATATACCTGGATGGCCCACCCAAGTAAATGTGTATTTTTACTTTGGGCAAGTAAAAATACAATTTGATTAGGGGCGCCCACACTTCTGCATACTTTGGTTTCATGGCTGATCAACGTTTTGCCTAAACCATTCCATTAATCCTTGTATTTGTTCACCCATTCATCCACCCTTCCATTTTTCTTCATCCCTGCTCTTTAACACACTGAAGTAATACCCCAGAAACAATAGGACAAACAATTCAGACACCTTTTCTTCAGAACCAACTGATAACTTGACTTTCGGCCTGGACTGACCCGGACCTTCCTCATTGCAGGCTGAAATGGACTGAAATGAACCAGATTTGCTAAACTGAACCAAAGCAACTGGAGCAGACCACAGTGGACTAGACTATTCTTCAAACACCAAAAGCCCACTCTCTGCTCTCCTTTTCACTATTTGGTCCAGATCCTGATTGTCCTACGTGTTTCTGTCTATCTGTCTATTTGTATTTGACTTTGGCTATGTGCTTCTGCTGTTTGTAGATGAAGTGCTGCATGCAATTGTGTGTACATGAGTGTGTATGTGTGTTTGGCCTGATCTGATGTCTCTTTTGTTTCTGCAGGAGTCGGAGGTCAGTGAGCAGATTGAAGAGGTGGCCTGTCGTTACGATGATGCAAAGGTGATGCTCTGTTCCTCCACTGTGATTTTCCTGGAGTGGTTGCCAGTCCTGGTCCTGGAGCTCTGGTTTTCTTTAGAGTGTAGTTCTGACCACAGTCTGCCATCTAATGAAGTTATGTTCATGATCGGCTGACTCAGATTCATTTGTGTTATGTATGGGAGGCGAACAGCGTGTTAGATGCAAGTTGGAAGGCTGGACCTAAAGTTTGCAGGAAGATCTCTAGGAGAAAGTGACCGTTTATCTAGGCCTGACTATATGATATGTGTTTGTTTGATAATGCTTTCTGTCAGTGTTCCTGACTGGATCTTTTCAGTTTCAGTTATTTCCGTGTTGAATTGTTTTATTAACAGTAATTACTGGTGGTTCTTTTCATATTACATCAGATGGGTTTCCACTCCAAGTTTTCGGAGAACATTCTAGACCTGACGGCTCTTTCTCCAGCTGAGCCTTCAGCAGGACTGGTGAGTGTACAGTCTGCTCACTGTCTCAGGTCGTACCCATGTCTGGTCCTGGACGTGAGCATAAGCTATGTACATAAAGTGTTGTTTAAGCCCTAACAGCCAGAAGCAGATCACTGTGTGTGATCACCTTGCAAATTAATGTGTAGAGAATGTAAACCATGGTATAGTACATTTGTTTTATTTTTAAAAGCACAAAAGAATAGAAAGGGGTACTCCCACTATATATAGAAAAGGGTTGGCCGACCACTGCCTTGTGACAAACTGAATCCCCTTCCAGCTCTGTGGACTGCTTCTGTGGGCAGTTTTAAAGCTTTTATTTTGTATACTGCCTTTATACCAGTCCCAGATCTCAAGTGCATTACACTTATTTTATGCTCTTTATCCAGAATGAAAAAAGCAGTGATGGAGAGGGAGTGGAAGACGACGATGAGGAGAGAGAGCTAAAAGCTAAAACTGCAGACAGGTTTGGCTCAAACACATTTCCTTTCACACCATTGTTTGACTACACAGAGTGCTGTCAGAGTTATTTAAGCAAATAAATAGAAATTTAAACAGCTACAAGGTATAGATCAAATACCAATATTATATGTTTATAGAACAGTCTAACCCATATAAACGTTTAGGGGTCAACCAGGTCATGTAGGTGAAGACTGGCTTGCATTATTTTGACAAAAAGAATGTACTTTTTTAGAAATGTCAGTCTGGAGTTGTGATTGGCCAGGATGCATGTAGTAAGATGCATGGCCATTGCTCATGGCCTCTCACACTAGTGTTTGTTTATGTAGCTAAAAACTATTTTATCATCATCAGCAGATTCAATCCCTGCACACCAGACTAGCTGGCCAGTGGGCACTCGGGTGTATTTATTCCAGAGAATAAATGAGTGGGCTGAAAATGGAAATGACAGAGAGGGACTAGAAGATGATGTTGATGAGGAGAAAGATTTAAGAGCAAAAACTTCAGACCTGGAGTGATGCAGTTTCATTTCACCGTTTACTACGTACAGTACGTTCCAACAGTGTGGAAAAACGATTTGTGTTGTGATAAAGAAAAAAATCCTATTTTTAATGTGTAAACCCCAAATATGCCCCCAAATATGCTCCCAAAACACTTTAATTAGATTTTTCAGTTTAATACATTACCCTTAACGGAAATGTAAAGGTAAACCCCTATTCCTACTGTACAGTTTACACTGAACTCCTGCAGTACTGGAGTGTAAATACTGAGGTTACCCCTGTATAGACTGTACTGTAATTCATGCACAGGCATTTCTTTGGTATAAGCAGGTAAATACAGTAATAAATTAATGTCATAGCAATGAATATATAGTAAAATGTATGGGTAATCACCAATAATATTTACTGTTCATTGAGGAGCGCGTCTTATTCAGGGGCTTCAGGAGGAGTCGTATTGTAGTCACCCGCAGCTTAAAGCAGACACTGGACAGCGACTGAGCTCAACAACCTCCTTTTTAATTTAATTTTCAGTAATAAAAAAACAGGGCTTTAAGAAGGACAAAACAAAGGTGCTCCACTGGGGAAATTCTGGACTGCCAGCCACAGGTGCATCAAACTGCACCAGCCAATCAGCAGCAAGAAGAAGTAAATAACAAATTGGCCATTTTCAAACCTCCTGCTTCTGAGTACAGCTGATTTTAACCATCCCACGACACAAAAACATTTATACAGTTATCTTAAATGGAAATGTAGCTGAATGTACGTTATGTGTGTTACAAAATTAGTAAGTTATATTTTTTTTAACTAAAATGTGTAAAAACAAACTGCCGTGAAAAAAGCAAAAATATTGAGAATATTTGTAGTTTCTACAAATCCCTGTTATTGTAGGGATTTCCGCATACAATGATTAGTTAGGTTCTCAGAAAAAATCTGTTTAAGACTGATTCCGTGACTCCTGATCTGCGTAAAAGTAAAAAGTTTGCCATATACAGTAACCCCTATGAAAATTCTGTGAATATCATTAGATTTTTATTTGTTTTATTACTTTTTCTTATAGAATAATGGAATATTTAAGATAGAATTCAAGATAATATTGAGTATAAAAAGAAGGATAATGTGCAGTTCGAGCAACAATAAGCAAATGTAGTGCAAATGTGTCACCTTTTGCAGTATTAGCAAATGCGCTGTAATGCTTGATATATACATTCCCTGTCCCTTAATTCTCTCAGTATTAGGTGTGTGTGGGTCACACGCTTAGACGAGCCTTCCTCCACTCTTTCCTCTCTCTCCAAACCCTCCAGCTCACAGCAAGAGCTGCTCAAAATCAGCAGCAGCAACGGCACTCCCTTCTGGCCAAGACCGGAAACGGCTCGTGGGAGATTAACCAGGAGTGCTCCTGCTAAAGAAGAGGAGGAGGGAACAATAGAGGACGAGAAAAGGGAGCAAGAGACAGAAGAGAAGAAAAAAAAGGAGCAGAGAGAGAGAAAAGAGAAAGATGTGGAAGAGGACAGGAAAAGAGAAAAGGAGCAAAGAAGGGAGGATAGAAAACATGTTGAACTGGAGGGTAATGGAATGAAATGGGAGGAAGAAGAGGGAGAAAGGAATGGGGGAGAAATTGAGAAACCTGCCTTGTGTTTGTTTCGAGAGCAAACCAGCGAAGAAGAGGAGAAGGAAAGGGTAGAGGAGAAAAAGCAGCAAGAGGAGAGAGAGCAGGAGCAGAGGAAGCAGCAAAGGGAGAGAGAGCAGGAGAGAAAGCTGCAGAGGGAGAGAGAGCAGGAGGAGAGAAGGAGGGAGGAAGAGAAGGAGACAGTGAGACAGATAGAGGAAGACAGGCTGAAAGCGGTGGAGGCACGAGACAGGAGACTGCGCCTCCTCCGAGAGGAACTGAGGAGAGAGGAAGAAGAAGAGGAGCAAAGGATGAAGGAGGAGAAAGAGGAGAGGATCAGGTGAGTTTTACATCTATAACACTTTAAATCCCTGTGCCTTTTATTCATTAAAGAGCTCATATTCTAGAATTTTGCAACAAGTTTGTATATTTTAATGGACTACATTTCCAGTGACCGGTTTCCTACATGTCTTTATCCCTTTTAAGACCAATATATGTAAATTAACTCTGTTCTGATTGCCTGGCCTGTATTTTCCCTCATTCAGACAAGGCAGTGTGGGCTGAAACTCGGCTTTTAACTTGATTGGGTTGGCGCTTAACTGTTGAAAAGGCAGTTTATAAATATAAACAAGATGTGTATAAACTATCTGCTCAGTATGCGACAGTCATGAAACAAGTTGATTAAAATCAAAGTGAGAGGTGGTTCCAGATGTGTGTGTGTGTGTGCGCGTGTGTACACATACATGTTTCAGAGCTCTTAAGAAGCGACTGGAGAGAGAAAGGAGAGAGGAGGAGGATCGTCTGGACCAGGACATGCAAACCAGACTACAGCATCTCCGAGAGCAGGCCCTGAGAGACAGAGAAACACGAATGCACACACTCAGGTACACACATGCACACTTCAGTGTAAGACCAGGCTGTTATTTTTTTAAGGAATAGGATCTCACTCAGACAGATAGCAGGAAAGAGGTCAAGTCTGTCCAACAGGAGGAAATTCAACTGAATCACCTGAAGTTACCACACTGTCATTCCAGAGCTTGTAATTTTGACAGCTTGCTCCCTCAGACATTATATCCCTCAGGCATTACTGCTGTACAGAACACTGCATTTTTTACATTTCCCTTTGTGTAGAGAAGAGAACGAGGCACGGTTGAGAGAAATGAGGTCTGAACTGGAGGTGGAGCGAGAGAGGCTGGAGGCACAGAGGAGGAGAGACCTGGAAAAACTAAAAACTGAATCGGAGGAAGAGCTTAAAGCTGAGAGGAAACGGCTTGAGGAGAGGAAGGAGGAGCAGCTGGCCTCGCTCAGACTAGAGGTGAAAGAGAGAGCAAGAGTGTGTTTGTCACTCTGTTTGTCGTTGCTGTCTGTTCATACAGTCCTTAAAGAGAAAATATGCTGCACCACAGCACATTTTAAATAATCTGTTTTAGTGATGTCACAAACAATGCATTCATATATCCGCCTGTTCAGCTGACAGCAGTTTAGCCGTGCCCCTTCAAAGTGGTGTTTCAAACCTTTTTGAGTAAGTGCAATGCAGGGCAGCTAATCAGAGGAGCTTATTTTCAAACATCCAGTAGTTATTACAGTAATCCCCCACTTTTCACAGGGGTCACGTTCAAAGAGCACCCACATATAAAACTGTGAAAAACTGCATTGTTGTGTTTTGGTTAAAAAAAAAAAAAGTAATACATTTTGTAGTGTAAACCCTAAGTATGCCCACAAATATGCACCCAGAACACTATAATGTCATCAACAAACTCAGTTTAATGCATTACCCTTAAAGAAAGGTAAACCCTTATTCGAATTTAATGTCTCTGCCGAGGTATGCAGCTCGGAAGGTTGCGGGACAAAAGTATTGGGACACTGCGGCAAGGTGAACGGTTTTGATCTAGCGGCCTAAAAATATAAATGAGGGCTCGTTAGAAAGATCTCCTAGAGATCTACCGAGCTGTGGAGTTTGAAATGTGTGAGTGCTTGCACCGCTGAGAAAAAGGTGCTTCCAGGTCGTCTACAGCCTGCCCTGAGTCCCCAGAAAATCCAGAAAAATATATTTATTGTCACAAAAAAAAGCAAAAAAGACGGAGGATATTTGCAGTTTCCGCGTTGTTGTGGGCATTTCCGCATAAAACTAGGAGTTTGATCCCCACTTCAGTTTCAGAATCCAATTGTGTGTGTGTGTGTGTGCGTGTGTGTGCGTGTGCGTGTGTGTGTATCTTGTTTATCAGGGGAGAGCAAGTGATAGATATAGAGACCTGAGGAGTCCTCGACCTGAACAGCAGCTGTCTGAGTATCAGAGAGAGGTAAAGTAACATCCCCTTTCCAGTACCACGGACAGTTCTCTGTGACCAGCATGACTTGTTTACTTCTTTTCTTGTGAAAAAGGTTCAGTTTATTTTTTCATTAGAGGACTATTAAGACTGGGCACTAGTCCAACCAAAGGATGGTTTCTAATGCCCTTTACATAATGAGTAATATAATAATTTTGTGACATATTTGAGATTTGAACTGAAGTTCTCTGGCATACTCCAGTGTATAATTCTGGGAACTTTTCCAATACCGTTCTTCCCTTGTGTGCGTTTGTGTGTGCGTGCATTTGTGTTGTGGCCAGTTGTCTGAGGTGTTACAAGAAGTGAGGGAGGAAGTTCAGAGAGAGCACAACAGAAAGCTTGAACAGATTAAAGAGGACCACCGGCACCAACTACACACCATTAGAACCACGCACCTGGAAGAGGTACACTCTGGGTGCATGTGTGTTAGATTGTGTCTTTATTTGAGCTTGTCTTCAGGAGATATATTTAGGTGAAATTACCAATGTACGTTTCACAAATTGTTTTTGTGTGCGCGCATTTATGTGTTCAAATATGTATAGGAGAGCATGCAGAGGGAGCGGTTGCTGAGTGCTTTTCAGGAGGAGAGGGAGCGGCTGCTTTCCTCACACACGGCTCAGCTGGAGCAGCTCCGACTACAGCTCGACTCGCAGCTCCACAACATCCGCAAAACACACACGCAGAAGGTCAGACTCTAGGGCTGGGGAAGCACAGTACCACTTTTCAAGATCCGTATCTGAGAAGAAATCTTGGCCGATGAGGATACAGATCTGATATTTTCTCTCCAAACTATTTTAAAAAGTCTTTTTAAATGATTTAGCTGTTTCTCCTCACTGAGGGCTTCACTGAACATCTTAATGTCATTCTTAAACTACTCTCATTTCTAAGGCATGGGAAGAAACACACCGCTAATACCACATCATGTGCGCACACATGTGTGGGTTCTGTTTTTTAGATTTAAAAAAAAATTCAATTGCATTAATTTTTTGTTCTGGTATTGGTCCAATTCTGGTTTGCATCAATACAATACAGTTCTGTAGCTGGAACTGCTTATCGATTTATCAGTGAACATCAGTAATGGTTGAGGGAAACAATATTTTTCTCTTGTATTTGGAATGTATTTTTGGAAACTCCAGTCCTTGGTTAACTTAATTGATAGTCACCAGCAGAGACCTCCTTTGACCTGAGTGAAAACAGTATTTCTGCTTCTTCATTTTAGTTTAATATTGTATCATTGTGAGGACATTTCACAGTGAGTTGACGTTTACAGCAGATATAGTGCAACCTTCACATCAACTTCAGTGTGCTTCTGCTAAATGCTCTGAAATCGGGAGTACTGTAATGAAGATGCATGTATTTTGTGATGTTAGTGGGAGTTTATCTTTGAGTTTGTCTTTGTGTGTGTGTGTGTGTGTGTGTGTGTGTGTGTGTGTGTGTGTGTGTGTGTGTGTGTGTGTGTGTGTGTGTGTGTATATGTTTAGGAGGCTGAAGTACAGGAGCTTATGGAGCAGTTGGAGCTGAAAGCCAAAGAACTCAAAACTCAGGAAGCAAGATTGCAAGCTCAGGTATTTAACCAACATTCATAAATAGAGAGTGACCGATCTTTGGCACGGGGTTGTGTGTGTTTAGAAGTGAATGTGTTTGTGTGATAGTTATCCATATTATATATGCTGTTATTATATACTGCACATTGTCCTGTTGCTGATATTATTTGCAGTTATTATTTATTGCTCAATATTTGCACTTTGCAAACTTAACGCCTGCTGCCAGAATACTGTATCTGAATATCATACTTTACAGACCGTCATACTGTACTTTTTCAAATCAAGCTGTTTTGTTGTTCTTGTGTTTTCTTGCACTCTATGTATTTTGCTTTGTCTGTACTAATGTAGTCTTGTAGTGTTCTTGTTCTTGTGTTGCTCCATGATCCTGAAGGAATGTTGTTTTGCTTCATTGTGTGCTGTGTTTATGGCTGAAATGACAAATCAACTTGACTTGATAATTTTTTTCTTTTTGCCTGTAGGCAGCAGATCTGAAGAAGAGGAGGCAGCAGCTGGGTGAGGAAGAAGATGAAGTCGAGAGGGGGTTAGAGGTATGTATAGAAGTGATATTTGATTTGCATTTACTTTTAGTGTGTTTATGATCTTCTCCACATGTACAGAAGCACATTGTGTAACCCACCGATGTCCCTCGCTAAACTGTATTAAGATCATTTGTTTGTAAGAGAATCTTACCTGTCTAAACCGTTACACATTGGTATTTTAATTTACATTTTAGAATTGCTAAACTCATTAACCCTTAACCTGAGGATATTTTTCTCATTTCTGCATTACTTGTTATCTTCTAATATTGTAAGCCAAAACAGTGTGTAATGGACTACCTAGACAACAAATAAAGATTAATTTTGTAATTTAACCAACAGTTTGGACCTTCTTACATGCAGCCCCACCATCACACACACATCAAATCATGTTTTTCTGCTTTTTTTTTTGTTGCTTTTTTCTGATCAGAAGTGACATTATATTTAGTTATTTTGACTTTTAAACAGCATCAAGTTTGAAAAACTGTACATTTGATGATTTATAAAAGTTTGAGATCTCTGGTTCTACACAACATATGATCACTAAAAGTTGATATATGAAGCCTCCACTGTCGACCCAAAAACAGAGAAGCTCCAAATAAGGGCATACTTTTGATTGTGATTATGATGTGGCGCCACATCCATCAAGTTATTTCATTGATTCATTTATTTATTTATTTGGTTTATATTGATTTCATTTATTTCATTTCCAAAATGTTTGTGTGCTCCCCAGGCTCTCCCCCGTCTGGTCAGAGAGAGGGATCGCCTGCATGCCGAGCTGGAGCGCATGAGAGAGGAGAGGGACCGAGCAAGGGATGAGCTGCAGAGAGAGAAAGAGGAAGGGAAGAGAGTGAGGGAAGAGCTACAGAGAGAAAAGGAGGAGAGGAAGAGAGTCCAGGGTGACCTTGAAAGGGAGAAGGAGGATAGGAAGGCAGAGAGGGAGGAGTATGGAAGGATGAGGGAGGAAAGAGAGAGACTACACACCAAAGTGTCTCTGCTGCAGGAAAGGTGTGATCGACTCAGCCGGAAAGTCAGGTAACAAACGCATATGTTTAGACTCATCATTAAATATCTGATGTAATATTTAATAAGCAAGGCATACCTTACTTTACTGCTTTCTTGATTGTTTGCCTTCATCCAATGTTAAACAATGTGCATACGTGCAAACGGCTTCTGTACAGTACTGTACATCTTATTTGTGTGTGTGTGTGTGTGTGTGTGTGTGTGTGTGTGTGTGTGTGTGTGTGTTTGTGTGTGTGTGTGTGTGTGTGT
>JBBPDB010143634.1:0-15009 GCA_037974465.1 Brachypetersius altus
TATGTAATGTAATGTAAAATTAGCTATATTTCCAAATAAAATATACATGTAATGGTATCCATTTGTTGGTACTGAGTCCTGGGATAATGAAATACCGCCCAGAGGTGGGAGGTTTGAAAGTAGTTGTCACGGGTCGGGCCGCAAAGCCCAGACCCGGAGTTACCTGGAAGCGCTCAGGAACAAGGATACAGGCTGTGATCCATGCAAACGTGAACTTTATTAAAGCAGAACAGAAAAGGGCACGATGGCCACCAGGAACATAAACAGAACGCTAAGAAAAGCAGCGACCCCTAATGGCCGCTGACCAAGCCATGACAGTACCCCCCCCTCAAAGCTGCAACTCTGGGGCGGCCAGGCCCAAAAAACGGGCAACACAAAAACCAACAAAAAGGGCGGGCGGGCGGGCGGGCAGGGGACAGCAGGGGCGTTGTCCCCGCTCCCCTTCCATGTCGCACCCCCACTGTCCATGTGGCCACGGGTGTGGACCACGGGACGTTGTCCTCGTCCCGCAGCCCGGGTCCCTCTCTGAGGGACTCCTCAGAGGTCAGGGCGGCGACTCCTCCCCCTGGAAGTCCTTCGGCTGGCAGGGCGCTCTCTGTCCAAGAGTCTGGGCCCAGCAACCCGAGCCCTACTGAGCACCCCGCCGGGCATCTCCCAACAGGGTCGCCACTGTAGTCAGGCAGGCAGGCCCCTCCATGGGCCTGAGTTGGGCGTGCACCGCGCCCTGTCCTGGCAGGCAGGCAGCCCCCCGGGAGGCTGGTCGGGACGCTCCTCGCGCCCCTCGCCGACAGTCAGGCAGCCCCCTGCTCTAAAGAGCCTTTAGCCACTATGCTAACCCCCTCCTATCTTGGGCCTCATCTACAAGAGCCTCACTAACCAGGGCCTCATCTACAAGAACCTCACTAACCAGGGCCTCACTCACCGGAGCCTTGCCTACAAGGGCCACGCTATCCAGGGCTGAGCCAGCAACAGCTGAGCTAATAGAGACTGTGCTAACAGGAGCTAAACTATTAGCAGCTGGGCTAACAGGGCCTGTGCTAACAGGAGCTAAACTATTAGCAGCTGAGCTAACAGAGTCTGAGCTAGCAGGGGCTGGGCTGATAGCAGCTAAGCTAATAGGGCCCTTACAGTTTGTGTCTGGCGTGGGAGGTGTCCCAGGATCCCCAGGACGGTCCGTGTGAGGAACTCCAGCTGGTCGGATTGGGCCTGCAGCTGTTGGTGAAGAGGGAGCGCCAGGTGGTCTTCCTCCCAGCCATCACCGTGACGCACCGCGCCGGCCTCGTGCCACCAGCAGCTCCGCATCGAACACGAGCGGGGGCAGCTCCGCGTCGGCCTCATGCTGTTGCCCAACAACCACGCCGTGATGGTGCTCGGCTGTGGTCGTTTTGTGCGTTCGCGGCTCTGCGGCTGCCTTTGTTGGTGGTGTTGGATGTGGAGGAGCCGCAGGCGCTCCGTGTTTCTTTTTCCTCCGCCTCTTTGTTGATGGGGAAGGAGGTGTGGCCTCCGAGAGGTCCTCGTATTCCGACCCCCACAAAAACATGTCCCAGGGCAGCTCCCATGGGGGTCGGTCACTCCCGATGAGCGAGAACTCCTCGTCGGAGTCCTCCACGCCCCACTCATTCGCCCAGGCGGTGGCTTCGTCGTGCCAATCGCGGGTTTCTTCCTCCAGGAGGTCCGCGTCCACGTAGTCCGCCGCCCAAACCCTCATGGCGGCATTCCACGAGCTGACCTCTTCCTTTTGTTGGGAAGCTAGGGTTTGATGAGTCCATCTGTCACGGGTCGGGCCGCGAAGCCCAGACCCGGAGTTACCTGGAAGCGCGCAGGAACGAGGATACAGGCTGTGATCCATGCGAATGTGAACTTTATTAAAGCAGAACAGAAAATGGCATGATGGCCACCAGGAACATAAACAGAACGCTATCAGGCTAACTCAAGTGTGATGGACTCATGGTGCACGTAACAGAAAACAAGACGTAAATACAAAGGCTAATGAGGAGCTGAACACAGAACAGGTGAAAACACAACATGTGACAAAAGCAGTAACCAAGAACAAATATCAAAATAAAAGCTCCAAAAAACAAGAACAGAAAAGAAAGACAAAAAGAAAAGCAGCAATCCCTAATGGCCGCTGACCAAGCTGTGACAGTAGTATAATTTATATCCTAGAAAAGTTTATTTATCCCAGAGTAGGACAGATAGTCTGGTAAGTCTTAAAATTTTTGATATTTCAATAAAACACTGTTTATAGCACTGTAGTCACAGCTTTGATGTGTCAACTCCATCTCCCCATTGTAATACTATTATTAAAGAATTTTGAAATAGTTTTTAGTTCAGGTTAGCAGGCTAGCTAACATTTTGGGAAAAATCGAAATGGCTACAGTGTATGAGACACTGATCAAATGGGAAAACATGTCTTGTTGTCAACTCCATAAGTTGTTAACTCTGTCAGGTTTTATCAAGATGTGAGGGTAGAGTTCATGTACTCTTGTCACCCAACACACTGCAGATAAGCCATACAAGAGAGATCGACAGTGTAGCTCCTGATGTATTGGACTTCACAGAGCCTGAACATGACCAACGCATGCTGCTGAAATCTTAAGGCAGTTCTCACGAAAATCAAAAATATTAACTGTCAAATATCTTTAGTGCATTTTGAAACACGCTACAGTGATGAGTAGCGATCTGTTGTGATTTCAGTTCGTTCTGTTATACATGACTCTCTAGGACAGGGTCATTAGTTGTTTTTTATACAAGGTAAATCCTAGTTTTCTCATTTAAGCCTTGAGGTCCTGTTTTCAGATGTTCTTTGACTAACCACTATTTTCCATTATTTATGGTTCCATGTCAAAGTTTAGTAATGTGTGTGTCAAATCAACACTGTAACCAGCTGTTTGTCAACACTGTCAGGTGAAGGTTTTTGTGGTTTTATGATAAAATGTATTACCCTTTATTCAATTTGCTTTGGATATTAAAACACCACATGAACTACACACAATGATGTCTTCTTTATTTAATAACATTGATTATATGTACTTATTACTAAAAATGAACATACAAATTTAAGGAACTTTGAAATGTTCATTCTTCCAGATACTGTGATATCAGAACAAATTTCAAAATATACCACTCACAATAAGTTAGGGATATCGTGAGAGACTTAGTGGAAGTGGTTTTCCATGTAATGGTCTTATTGTATACAGATGTGCCTTATATTGGGGCTCCTTCGGGTCGGAGGCAAGCAGTCAGATGTTGCTCGTGAACTTGGTGTGTCTCAAAGTGTCATCAGCAGACTTGCATAAAGACACAGAACTACTGGCAGAGTTCATGACAGACCCAGGAGTGGAACCCTGCGAGTAACAGACCGCAACGATGACCAGTACCTAAGGACCTATGCACTCTGACATCATTATGCAACTGCCACACAGCTGCAGCCCATTTACGAGATGCGAGGGGTACTAGGGTTTCCAGACAAACCATTCACAACCGACTCGACCGCTTTGGCTTGAATGCCAGACAACCGTTGCAGGTGACTCAACTGACACCGTTTGCAGTGGGCACAAGACCATGTGACCTGGACAATGCAGCAGTGCTCTACCGTCCTGTTCACTGATGAGTGTCGGGTCACCTTGCACAGAAATGATGGCTGTCAGTGTTGCTGGAGAAGGCGAGGTGAGTGATACGCTGAGGTCAACATTGTCCCCAGGGTTATCTTTGGTGGAGGAGGTGCAATAGTCTGGGCAGGCATCACCAGTCAACGCTAAACAGATTTGGTTATTGTACACAGCTCAGTCACTGCACGTTCTGCACTTGCACGTTCACTGCACCTTCATCATAGAACCCATTATCATGCCCAATTCCGCCAGCACACCCCAACTTTCTGTTCATGGATGATAATGCTCCACCACATCATGGCAGAATTGTCACAGCTCGTCTTCAAATAGGACAAGCACTCGTGTAAATAACACTATCCCTAACGTATAGTGCGTAGTGTTTATATATACACACATACACACACACACAGATTAGCCATAAGATTGAAATCATCAGCTCAGACCAGTGCCGTAATTGAAAATTAGTCAAAGCTTAAATCCAGCAGTGATGATCAATGCCAAACACAGAACCCGGTCCGTGTCTGAATCCATATGTAGTCTGTATTTTCTCCCAATTAAATTCACATTCTGCGTCTAATCTCAAGTGACATCTCTGCCTCTATCTGTCTTTGCACTTGACACTGCGGTGAATCTAGCCGCTCTTCGGAAAAACCCGGTGAAGCCAGTCGCGCTTAAACAGGTTGTGCATATATTTTAGAAGGTTTACGGTATCGATTAGAAGATTAGAAGTTTAGAAGTTTCCCAGCAAAATGTTTTGCTGGGAAACTTTCATGTGGATGTTAGTTTGACATGTACCACTTACTTTGTTGCAAACCAAGTACATCGCTTCATGGCAAGGCTCTCTAATGGCAGTGGATCTCAGTTTGGTTTAGCATCCGTGGCAGGAGCTAGATATATCTGGGAGGCCCCACCTTGTGACTGGGATTACTGCTGTCTTGATGCTCAGACGCACAGCTTCAGAGGTCTTGTGGATTCACGGCTGTTTTCCCTGGTATAAGGGGGACCTACACAATATTAGACAGGTGGCTTTAATGTTACAGCTGAATGGTCTATGTCTGGCCAGGTTTTGTAATTTTTGAAAATAAACAATTTGCTGCTTTTTCAAAACTTCAAGAAAACGTCAGAAACATAAACAAAAAATGTAATTGTAACTTTTTTTCTGTAACTTTTTTTTACTATTTTAACATCTGTAGTAAAACATCATTTGGCCACAAAGGATAAAACTGTTGGTTTTGAAGAACATACAACAAGTCGGTCTTTAGTTCATTGACATTAAATTTGTGCTGGATCATGGAAAAAAGAAAAGTATCACTTCAACATATTCAGTATGTGAACCCTTTGTGATTTCATGGAGTTTTGCCTGTATTGGTCATAAAATGTTCTCTGATCTGGAAAAAGTATGTGAACCCCTAGCCTAATCACTTCTCCAAGAGCTAATTTGAACCAGGAGTGAGCCAACCTTGAGTCCAATCAGTGTGATGATATTGGATGTGTTGCTGAAAGCTGTCCTGCCCTTTAAAAACACACACCAGTTTTGGGTTTACTGGTTTAAAGAAGCACTGCCTGATGTGAACCATGGCGTGCAGAAGAGAGCTCTGAGAAGACTCACGATCAAGAATTGTTGACTTGCATGAAGTTGGAAAGGTTTTCAAAAGTATCTCCAAAAGCCTTGATGTTCAGGTGACCATGGTAAGACAGACTGTCTACAAATGGAGAAAGTTCTGCACTGTTGCTACTCTCCCTAGGCGTGGTCGTCCTGTAAAGACTAACAGAAATCTCTGGTACATGCTAATATTTTTGTTGACACATCTACAATAAGGAAAACATTAAACTAGAATGGAGTACATGGGAGGACACCACGGAGGAAGCCATTGCTGTAAAAAAAAAAAATATTGCAGCACGTTTGAAGTTTGCAAAAGAGCACCTGGATGCTCCACAGCACTACTGGAAAAATACTCTATGGACAGATGAAACCAAAATTGACTACACTATGTAGAGAAAAAGGCACAGCACAACAACATCCCCACTGTAAAACATGGTGGAGGGAGCAATATGGAGGGAGCAGAATGATTATACACAATTATACCAATTATACATACAGGCTCAGATATATACATACATCTCAACTAATATTTGGTTGTTTATGTTGCTTAAGTTTCACAGCAATCAGGTACTTTTTGTAGCCATCTTCTGGCATAATTCTGGCTGGATGTTTGACCACTCTTGTCAGCAGTGGTACAGTTAATTTAAATTGGTTGGGTTCCTGGCACAGACTTTTCTTTTAAGCATAGTCCAAAAATGTTCAAACAAGTTGAAGTTGGGGCTGTGAGAAGGCCATTCCAGAAGCTTAACGTTATCTTGCTTTATCCACTCAAAAAACAAGTTTGTGTGTGTTTGGGATCATTATCTTGTTGGAGCACCTAATTGTGTCCAAGTTTCAACTATCTAGCTATTGATTTGAGCTGAACACCATCCACAATTATTGTGTAAAGCCTTAAAATGTATATTTTTTTTACAAAAATCATGGTTGCCACAATTTGTCACCCTCAAAATTCCTATAAAATAAATGTAATGAAATAACTATAAAATAATGTAACTGGCTAATTTTTTGGATCAATTTTTAAGTTGATCCGCATATCTTAATTAGTAATTCATGACTTCCTGTGTTTCTGGGGTATAAATATGATGTGATGCAGAGGCCCATCTTCCCATTTTGAAGAGTTCTCTTAGCCACTCTTCAAAATAGGAAAGACAAGAGAACAAACCATTCATGTAAGGCAGTGTGTTGACAGGAAATGGCTACAAGAAAATAGCTACTTTTCTGAACATGCCAATATCCACTGTCAGAGCAATAATTAAAACTTTAAACTGTGATAAGCAGGGCTGGATGGGGCAAGCGTATCTTTCTTTTTCACATTTTTAGGAAGATGGTAAGGACAGAAAAAAAAATCTCAAAAGCTTACTGTTGGAGAACTGCAGCAAAGAGTGGGATCTTGGGGTCACCAAGTCTTCATAACAACCATTAGATACTATCTACATGCCAACATGTTGTTTGGGAAGCAAGCCAGTGACCAGCCTTTTCTGTCCTATAATCACAAATGCAAACGTGTGGAGTTTGCTAAATTCTACTGGGATGTTAACTGGAACCATGTGCTTTGGTCAGATAAGACTACGATTGCGCTTTTGGGCAGGTGGATCTGGTGTAAAACAAAGCATGAATATGTGGAAAAGCGCCTCATGCTCACTGTCAAGTATGGTGGAGGATGTGTGATGTCATGAGCCTGATTATCTTCCTATGGCCTTGGGAACCTTGTTATAGTGGATGGCATAATGAACTTATATATAGCAGGACATTTTGAATGCAAATCTGGTGGCCTTTGTCAGAAACTGAAAATGGGTCATCATTAGATCTTTCAGCAGGATAATGAGCCAAAACATGTGGCCAAATCAACACAAAAATGGTTCACCAGACCATGGCCATCTCACTCCCTAGATCTAAATCCCATAGAAAACCTGTGGGGTGAGCTGAAGAGAAGAGAGTAACCAATACTCTTGACAATGTAGATTGATTGTGCAAAGAGGAATGGTAAAAATACCACTCTTTGTATTCTCCAATCTTGTGCAATGTTAGGAAATCAAGTGCTGTACAAAGAATTAAGAGCAGAGGTGTCAACAGCAGGGCACACATGTGGATTTTTTTTCCCCATTGAATAGTTGTACTCAAATTAAAAGGTGGGATTTTCTCCTTTTTCATTGTGATGTTATTCACAAAAAAAATTATTTGAAGGCTTTATGCGTATCTTTATCAAAAGTGTCAACAATTGTCAAGCTTACTGTGTATATCTTTCTATGAGGAGACTGAGTATTTATGACTGATGCTGTTATATACTGTAGATGTGACAGCTATGCCCATAGTAAATAAAACTTTAGGGTTTTAGAGTTTAGAAATACATTCTGCAGAGTTACTCCATATCCATGTAGAGATATATTTGACACTCTGCAGGAATACAGTATCTTGTTAGAAACAAGACACATTAATTATTTGTATTCTGCCCACAGTGGAATTTGGACATTACTGGAGCAGTGCTTGACCACCCTGTGATGGAAACTTTAATAGTATCTGTTGTCTAGCTCAGCATTGAATAAAACACACTACTAGCCAGTGATAGTGTTAAATGAATCAAACATGCCTCAACAAAATATTCAGTTACAGCTTTAAATGGATGATCCACCCACCAAATACTGCACTCACATGGCAGCACACTAAATGAATTTTTAGTAAAGTACAGACAAAAGCAAGACTCTTTACAGTTAACTACACACACATTTTTAAAAAATTGTTTATAAAATCCATTACCTTCCCCCAAAATTCTTTGCTACAGTTTTTTTGTTGCATTTTTTTTGTGTGTGAAACAGTATGTACATTCAAGAGCTAATACCAATATGTCAAAACAATACATTTCTGTAGTTCACATTGTCTAGTAGAAACATTGACACAGCCAGTGGTTCCCTGCATGGCTGCTTCACAGGTCTGTGTGTGTCACAGACGTGTCTCCCGCTCAGGGTCATAGTCTGAGGTCCGTGGAGACTGTTCTGAGTTTGAATTATTGGTCTCCTCTTTTCTAAGCGCTTGCAGTTCTGCAACAGTGCTTCCAGTGTTGCCATTAGAGAGTGTACCACTCTCTTGCCTTGCGACATGCCGCTGTAGGACCAGGAGACCCACAGCACACAGGAAGAAGGAGGCTGTCCTCAAGCCCAATGTTAGGCCCAGATATGCTATCCTGGGAAAGAGTGTAACAGACTGTGGTCTTACCTAACTGTATCACAACCCATTTCTAACATACAGCTGTCCTTACAAACATAGTCTCTAAAGTCATACATTTATAAAATACTTTTATTAAGATAATTAAAAATTAAGGCTCAAATATGTCTGATATGTACAATGCAAAAAGAATTTTTTTAGCAAGACAAATTTCAATGAAACATTTTTAAATACATAATTCTTTGCTGATAAGATCACATTAGGTTATGATTTTGGTCAATAATTCTGTTAAATATAGCTTCTTCAAAACATAACCTGTTACACTGTTTTCAAGAATTTTGAGATATACTAGAAAAAGACATTAACGAGAATATAGACCTAGAAAAATATATTCAAAATAACAATGAAAATTAATGTTTGAAAATGCAAGAACTGTAAGAAAGAAATCTTCCAGTAATAAATGTAGTCATAATCTAAGACTAAATTTGAGCATAACACATGCTACTATCTAAATTTGGCTTATCATAAGAAAATATATTCATTAGCTATACATGCCTAATTATTAATTCCGAGTTCAATCAGAAGCTTATCACATATATCAAGAGCCACATCAACTCAAATGTTATTTGGGTTGTTTCTGGCACTGTTTACTATTTGTATTTGGTTTTAAACATCAAAAAATATATTGAAGCAAATTACACCATATACTGAATTTGCAGCAGGCAGTGATAGTGTAAATATGTTAGTGTGCACATAATACCTGTAGGAAGTAGTGTTGTAGATTCTACATGCTCCTTTTCCACCACACTTCTTTTGGCCCCATTTTAGACATGCAGTGTCAATGATTGCCCCAAAGTATATTGGTGCCGGTATGCCAGCTGTTAAATATCAGATTTGCAGGTGTGTTTGAAGCATTTTCAGCCAGATTAACACTATATCAAGTATTTGAGCATCAAATGAACACTTGCTTCACCAAAAGACAATCATTCAAAAATTATTAAACCTTGTGACATACAGCAGTACAAAGAAACATGGAATTTTAGTGCCTACCTAGAGTGCGTGTAGTCAGAGTGTGAAATCCTAAAGCTAAAGACTTCAGCTGTGGCTTGATGCATCTGTAGTGTAAAATAAACAACAAACAAAAACAACAAAATGACAATGACACCAAATATTCAACACTTCCTTCATCAAGCAACAGGCATTTTATTTTGGTTAACAAAAATGAAACGGTGCTGCTGGTAATCCAGTTTAGCTCTGACAAGCCTATGCATTCCAGAAGTGTCAGCTGACCAGGATTTGGAGCAAAGCTAGCAATCTTTTTGCCACAGCTCAAAGTTTATCCTTTAAAAAGAGAGATTAAAAAAAACATTGCTAATATCTAAATACTGTATCTAACTGAATATGTTTGGTTTGTAGTGATGAATTGCCGTTTCAAGGTGAAGCAGACACAATTTTTTGGGGCAATTTTCTGTATGGGAAATTATTTTACTATTTTTATTACTAATACATTTGTATCATCAAGTGTTTGCCTCACCTTATTAGCAGCATGTATCCTGGTGTACCGCCCAGGGAGATAATAAAGGAAGTAATGACAGACAGAGCCAAGAAGTAAGGGAAGACTCGCTGGCAGCTTTCCCTGCGTCTACAGTGACCCACATAGGCTGTTAGGTTTCCTTCTGCCACACAGCTGCATTGCTCAAACACCTGATCAAATAAACACATCCTGTGTAAATCTTCACAATTTTTGCAATTTAGCTGGTGAACTATTCCAAACTGAACAGTACACTTACAACAGTGCAACATAAACTATCATGGCACTACATGTACCTGAGAATGTTCTACTAACCAAATATTACTATTCAACAGAAATATACACATTATTGGATGCAATGTTCAAATGAACTATTCACAAAATATGACTTAATAAAATGTGGGATACTCCTGCTGCACATGAAGAAGGGAAAGAGTCAAATTTAGCTGCTACAGCATTGGTATTCAGCAATCTACTTTTCAGACTATTTTCTTTTCCACTTTTTGCCAGCACTTCCACAAAATTTGTGAATATCTGGATTGCATTAATGATAGCCAGGGCAAGTTAGTGTGTATATTTTTAAATCTTTATTACAGTTGTATGTGAAAGTTTGGGCACCTGTAATGTTTTGCTCCTTGCCTTCTCCTTGTTTATAGTGTGTTTCCTTATACGGGCTGGTATATGACAAGATGAACAAAAGTTACAGCAGATAGGAGAGGAAGAGGGAGGCGGTGTTTCCCAAGCTGATGCTTTGCAGTGTTTGATGTGAGCTACATATCCGTGTTCCATCCTATGTTTTTTCATGTACATTGTCTGTGTACGTGTTTGTTTTGGTCTGAGTTTCCTGTGTATAATCTGTAGTTCTTGCCTTTCCCAGGTGCTTTTAGTCCAGGCATTGCGTAAGTTTTCCGGTGTGTCATTTGCCTGCCATTTACCCTGTGGCACTTCTCTTGTGTTTGCCCATTTATACATCTCCTGTTTTTTAACTGTTATTTGCTAGAAAATTGGTTTCCTGATAAGATTAACAGTGAGCATAGATGCAAGGTAGATTTATATAATAAAGTGGGTATTGTGGATGGTCAAATAAGATATTTGCTGATTATGTCACTGTGAGAAAATACTGAAAGATAAATTCTGTGCTTCTTCTTAGGATGAAACCAGTGCACTGGTTTCAGGATACCAGGAAGAGAAAGGAAAAGAAACAGTTCATCGAATTATCACGTTTGCATAAATTTATCTTTATTTCTCGATGATAGCTAATCCATTAAAAACAAATCCATTTATGGCAAAACATTTTTGGATAAGTGATGTTACTGTGCTAATCTTGCTACACAATTATTTACACATAATATGGCTCAACGTTCACTGGATAAATCAAATGGCAGCACTGTTGCCAATAAATTACTCTTAAAATTAACTACTCATTTATAAATGTTGTACTTATTTTCATGCGTATATATGCAGCCATTAACACATATATTTACTTGGCTAATTATCGGAATGAATGCCCTAAACCTAATGGTTAATATGATTATGCAGCTGTCTACTGCAAAAAATAGGGCAGTTAAAGATTATAGGTAACTGAAGTGGACCTGTCCCACCTCAGCAATGGACTGTTTCAATTTCTGCAATCAGGCAGAAGACTCAAAAGAGAGACTAATGAGAAGCTTCTATCCTCAGGCCATTTGACACCTAAACCAGAACATTCTCCCTCCCCTCATAGCATTACCTTAAGGTACTGATACAGCACCTCAGGATGTCATATCATATTCATTGTCATATTTCATATCTGCTGTTAATAGTTTTTTATTGCAATGTTACATGCTGCTATACTGCATATGTTGCTGTGCTGCTATACAGGTCCTTACTCTGTTAACATTGCTGTGCTATTATGGCAAAATGCACAGCACTTGCACAGATTTACAGATTGAAATATGTAAATCTGCCAGATTGTTACACTTGTAACTTAAAACCATTAAGGATACTCTAATTTAGTTTCATATTTTACCTTGTGTTCCTTGTTTAACTTATTTTCCTCTTATTTTCGTTTTTATTTTAGATTTGTTTTTAAATTTCGGTTTGTACTCATTTTATGTTTGTACAGTAATGCAAGGAGCAGTTCAAGATACATTTCACTTGTGTAAGTGATAAATTACGAATATTGACTCTAGAGTTGTGATGTCATGAGATGTCATAAGATTAATTAATTAGTATCAATCAATGCAATTGTTCATTGTTTTGATCAGTTGTCAGTCACAACCTTTTAATTCTGACTAAATACAATCTGTGTAATCAAAACAACCTGGAAGACTTCGGTTTAAAACAAAACTAAATGAGAAGTTTACAGAGATCAGTAAACATCAACAATTAAAAGTAACTGTGAGCATTTGCAGTGCATACAATTTTCATTAATCTATGCAAAGCAAGAAGTCTGGAAGTATTTCTAATAAACTATACTTGATTTTTGGTAACAATTTTACATAAAGTAGGGAGGTTCCACATTTACAAAAGAGTAAATTAGATAATTCCTTGGAGGAAGTGCTGAACAAGGCAAGAAACATTGGCCCATTCTTTGAGCACAAGGCAAACAGGCTGTGCACGCCCTTTAACAATAGATGGGAAACGGCCAGTTCAAGGCAACAAAACCCGCCTCACAATGTTGTTCGTGAGCTTTGATGAGTTAGTACAATAAACATAAGCCATTGTTCCCAATTAAGTACTTGCATCTGGGCCCCCTTACCGTTTCTACTCCAGAGCCACGAGACATCCGGCACCCAGCTAAGCACGGCGAAACATATGTGAGACCATCCTCACCACACACTGGGTCCCATTCCGTTCCTGAGCACACACAGTCTTTATTACACTCTACAAAGAGTGTGCTGTTCTGATGGGAGAAGCTCTCCATTCTGTTTTGTGTGTAGACAAAAAAGAACAAATGTTAGCCTTACAAGCTTATAACAATCTTATTTCAGCTTATACAAATTAATCAAATGATAGCCTGGGGTCTAATGACAATAACCAGACAACAGCTTCCATTTGGTAATGCTAATTTAAATTAAACAGTCATAACAGGTGTTTGATTGTAGGGATGGATGATAAGGCATACTTCAAGGAATTTTCATGATATGTTATAACTCATGATACATAGTTATTTTGAGGTCTGAGGAGTTGGCACAGACAAAAAGAATAAGTAGTGCCATTTTAAAAATACAGTAATCCCCCAGATTGACTGAATCTGAATCGCAGATTCAGTCACACGCAGATTTTTTTAAAGAACCAAACTCAACGTTTTATGAGGAAACTTCATGGTAGCTGTAGTACTACCATGGTTTACCATGGTTACCCAAAAAACCATGAAAACCATGGTTATTTAATCATAGTAAACCATGGTTAATTTTCGTAAGGGATTAGAGAGAGCTATTTCAATGTTTCTTTTGTGTATGGGTCTTAGCATTAGCAGTTAGCATTAGCAGCATGCAAACACACACACACACACACACACACACACACAAATAAACCTATATTTAAACCTGATTTAACTAAGCATCAGCACAGAGAGCTGTCTTGTTCTTTTGTGTGTAAGTCTTTGCACATTGCTAATGCTAACTGCTAATGCTTAAGTTTTTTAAGCAATAAAGTTTTCTGATTATGATTATTTATTTACCTTTACAGTTTCTTTATTAGTAATGCATTAAACTGAGTTTAAAATGAAATTAAAGTTTTGGGCAGATTTGGGGGCATAGTTAGGGTTGGGGGCATAGTTGAGGAATTCAATCATTACCTTACATACTGAAAAAAATAATGAAATCACAAAGTATCATCATACCCATAATATGGCACCGTTATGCCAGCCACCTTGGCATTCTCACAACCCATGGCAAAGAAGAATAGAGAAAGAAAGTAGCCCAGGAGTGATGTTCCCAGGGCAAACTTGGCAGCCCCCATGATACTCAGTTTGAGCTTCTTCATGAGCACACCCCCTGAGAACATTCCCAAAGCAACAGCAGGGATGTTGATTACACCTGATAGAATAGAAAGCACAAAGAAAAGCAAGGTCAAAAAATAGTAGTTGACAGTAAAAGCATTTTGCACAACATCACAACATATTAAGAAAAATGAGGAGATGAACAATTGACCAAACGCTATAAACTAAGTATATAGTAAAAGTGATAAGACAATTACTAATGCTGAAAACAGACAATTACTAATGCTTTTTGTTATTTTAAATTTACTTTGTTAAATGCTTAGAAACTTGTCATGACATTAAAACGTTTTTATTTTAATGAACAGATAACTTTACGTAATTTGTATGTAAGATTCTCTACTATGTAATGGAATGTGAGTTGCAATGCACCGTAACAAGACTCTCAGGGCCTTTAGAATTAAAATCCTGCCACACATGTGTGGAACTAGGGGCAGGGGCAGAGGGTCACTTGCATTGGTTGAAAGTCCCTGAAGTGCTACTGTCCTGTCATAAGTCGAATAACTCACTTTTAGCACTCGTCACAAGCAGTGGTATTTGGCATAGTGATACTGTGCATACAACATGTGGGAGGGAAGGTATATATATTTAAACAATGTTATAGGCCAGAAAAAACTGATGAATGTAAGAAATGTAATATATGGTATATCTCATGTGACATAAAAGCAACATTATACTGTGTAGAGAGAGGAACTCAATGTGTCATGAGCGACTAAGCTTCATGATAAGTTACCATTCCACCCATTAGCACGAATGGCATTCACTTGCAGCTGTCACAGTTGACCATTAGTTAGTAGCTAGCTACTACATCACTAGTTAAATACTCTATTAGATCTGGCAAGGACTAAACTGGGACAGAAAAATATTAAACTAGTGTTTATGAAACTTGATCAATGCTGGGAAAGAGCACTAGAAATGCAATGTTTGCTCTGAAGGCGCTTTTGGAGGAATACAGAAAAAGTCAGAAGGAATTGCATTGTTTCTTTGTGATCCTGGATAAAGCATATCAAAGTCAAAGTCAAAGTCAACTTTATTGTCAAATCTTTCATACGTACCAGACATACAGAGAATTGAAATTACATTACTCTCAAACCCCAGGTGCATACATGTAACATTAAATACA